>BRZM01000373.1:8726182-8966050 GCA_033238685.1 Lates japonicus | reverse complement strand
ACCAAAGATTTGATACATGAACTATAAACTTTCAACTCTGTCATCACTGTCCACATATAATATGATGGAGGTTCCTCTTCTGACTACAGATTGATTGCTGCCTGATTTTCTCAATATAATTGCTCAAAATATCCAAATTTAGCAATTAAATGACTGTAATGTGCTGATGTTTACAATATATTTGAAAAGTTAAAACTGCAGCTGAACCTATAAACCATATCATTGGTGTTTAATCCTGTAATTAATATCGCAGATGTTACTGTTTCTTTCAATTAATAAGGAAAATATTCACAATCTTATATAAAGTCACATTTGGACAGTGAGATCCAAACTTCAGCCTACCTAAATCCACATGTAAAAACTGAAATGCATGTACCACAGCAGCTCTGTTGACAGCACAGAAGCATACACACACACACACATACCTCCTCCTTCGCTTCCCCACCCCACACATACAGAGCCCCCCACACCTCCCCAGGACAGACTGCAGGTGCCAGGCCCACCTCGGGGGTCCCTGCAGACTCTCGTTAGGCCTAATTGCCATTCAGGCGGCTCCTAACATAACCCTGAGTGCTGTGTTTCTCTGACAGCCCTTGTGAGTCACTCTTCTTCATGTATTGGTGGAATAAAAAGAGAAAAGAAAAGGAGGACTTCAGGTTATTATAAAAATTTGACATAGCCACAAGGCTGAGATTCACCTCACACTCGTACACAATTTTAACTAAGCCCAGGTTTTCTTTGCATATTTTAGCCCATTTGCTATAAATTACATGTTCATAACACATACTGCTGACCACTTACCAAAAGCTTACTGCAATTACTGCATCACATATTTCAACAGTTCAGGCTTTTTAAATTAAAGTTCCACTGTAATTATTAACTAAACAAGTCTCTGCAAATTCCTTGTATACTGTGGTGAAATGAATGAAACCAACGACTTCTTACAAAAATGCCTTGGAAAAGGGCTAGTAGTAAATTATGTGATTTATGGTTGAGGAGCACAAACAACAAAAGCACTCATAAGCTCTTTAAACTGTGTAGTCTTGTCAGCAAAAATAAAGTAAGCTATGCAACTCAAAATTATAACTGATAAAATCCTTCACCCAACCAGTATTTTAATGTGTTGAGAATTCACCTTTGTTTCTCATATGCTTGAGAAACATCTGTACATGTGACAGACAGTGGCCAAGCGGCCAAATGTGTTTGTCTTCTGTAAATAAAAGAAACTTCTTGCCACTGAATGATCAAGATAATGTGCTCCTGAGGCCAAAACTGAGGAAAACCTAGGTGTGATTGTTTTTAATAAATTGAAGAAAACACACACACACTTATGTTAACTCTCGGTCACTTCTGGGGGACATTACATAGACTTGCATTCATTTTCTGAGACTTACCATAACCTTAGCGACTTGGTTAACTCTAACCCTTACCTTAACCACTGACCCAAAATGCTATTTCCCCAACTGGGACATGGCTAATATCTAACTGGAAAGCTGTCCCCAATTAACTGGTCTTTAGTCTGGAAATGCCCATGACAGGAGCAGAGACACACACACGCGGGTATTCTGACCGATGACTGTATGATGGAAAAATACATAAAGATCATGGCTCTCACATCATGGCAGAGGCAACATCAAATTCAACACCATCATCGCCAGCTTCACCACCATCAACGGTGCAGTTATCATCAGCTCCATCATCTCTGTGGCCATCATCATGTCATTGTCATCATCATCACGACAAGGCCCGTCAGTAATTTCAAACTGTTCGCAACACCTCTGTGCTTATACACAAAGACATGCGTGCCATCTCACACTCACACACACACACACTCTAAAAAACCACACACACAGACTTGAATGCTCACATATGCTGCCACTCACAGATACTCACCAAAGAGACAAACATAAACAGGCGCGTTGCTGAGTGACAGAGTCGACTCGGCAGGATCAGTTTCCACTTCCGTGAAATCTAAACATTAGCTTGTTTACCCTCATCCTGAGCTGAGACTAGGCCCGGGTGAGAAAGGGTAGTGTGTGTCTCAACACGTACGTATTTGTGTGTGTGTGTCCAGAGAGACAGAAAATAGGGGACATGTTAGCAGAGTGAGACAATACCCTGATAGAGCAAGACGGGACAGACGGTGCTCTCTCTCACCTGCCTAATCCGCCATCATAATGTCAACCATGACATCTCTCACACTGACTGTCAGCAGGTCCATACACACACATGGTCTTTGACATTGGTGATTGATTGATTAGTTGAAAGTAAACTGCAAAAAAAACTAATGATAATCGATTCATTCTTCAAGTCATTGTCTAAATAGAGATTCACCTGCTTTTCTGTTTCAAAATCACACAAGCTTCAGATAGAAGGCAATGTGAGCTGTAATTGAGGATGAAATAATCTTCAGTTCTGACCTTAAAAGTAAGGATAGACATACCTTCATCATAGTTTGAATGTGCAGCTAAGTGGTGGCTCCACTCAGGACCCCCATTTGTAAGGACCAAAAGCGGAAAATGCTTACAACCAGTATAGTATACAGGTGATATAAAACGCCCTCTGACAACCACTGGGCTCCTGCCACAGCAAACTTTGCTGTCTCCCCAGAATTAAAAAGGCCATGGAATTTATTGTGCTAATTTGTTTAAAACCTTCCTTTACCATAATCAGACAAAGTGTGTGAGGATATGTTTATTGTCCAGCTATTAACACTCTGTGTTCCTAAAACATTAGATTCAAGTGTTAGCTAATACACAGTACATTACAGAAATTAGTTGACATTAGTAGAGACAATAAACATGATGCAGAAGTTGATTTGGTAAGATCAACTTTAAAGGCTTATCCCAAGGAGCCAAAACACTGTTCAGTGGTTTATTATATGTTACGAAGGATTCACAAACTAAAGTTTTACGGTAATGATCATTTTATCTTTTATGCATTGATTTGTGATTGTGTGCATTTCTGGAGGGTGTAAAGATTAATTAATGTAAGATAATTTTTATTTAGCTCATTTCTACTAAATTTCAGCTGCTTAGAGAGAAAATTTACATCTAAAGTAAGTACATAGTAGTGTATTTTGTAAAGTGACTCAGCTGCAAAAAAAGAAAAAGAAAAAAAAAGACTACAAAACCTCAGTACAGCTCAACTCTATCTGCTTTTTACTTCTACACTGCACAAACAATATGAGCTGCATGCTAAATGTAATCTACAACATGGGCAATTATACCTACTGCAGGAGATAACCGAACGGGGAAGAGGTTGGAGGAAGAGGAAAAAATCCCCACCAGCATGAAAACCTGTGTCAGATTTACGCCACGGGCAGGTGCCTCTTGGTCTGGCCTCAATGCCCGGCTTGGCTAACCCGGATCCGGTAGCAGGGCGGCCCCAGCAAACCTATTTTGTCACAACAGAGGTGCCCATAGTTTACATACCCATTGTGTTTACAACACCCCTACATTTATTTTTTGCTCTTGTTTTCTCTATTGAACCTTTAATCTACCTGTGAAGGGATTCACAGGGATTTATGTGCTAACTTATACTGTGTAGACACCTTCAAACACTCCACAGACTTACTGCATACAAACACAAAACATAAAAAAGGCCTGTCCCTATTTGAGACCAAAGCATGTCATTGATGTTATGCTGCACAATAAGTTAACACTTGGTATGTTTGTGGTGTGCTGCCTATGAAACTGCTGTAATCCCTTCCAGCTGCCTCCCTCACTCCTTACATCACCCTCTCTTCCTCCTCCTCTCCCTCAGAGAAACTGTAGCTGCAGCTCTGGTATATTTCCATGGGCCTGGTGGATTCATCCTGTTGATAGCGCCAAGCCTTTTATACGCCGAAAACACAGTATTTCCCTTTCAGGTGGAGAAGCGATGGAAGGATGGAGGAAGGAGCTGGGTTGTGTGAGGTGTAGTGGTGGTGGGGAACCAAGGATGGTCCCCACAACAGACTTCAAACTTCAAAATCTTGGTCCTCATCTCCTCACAAAAAAGAGAGTGAGAGACAGACAGTGAGAAGGGAGGGGATGAGGGATCAAGAGAAGAAGAAGGGGAGGCAGGAGAGGAGGAGGGAAGGAAGAAAAAAACAACAACGGCACAAAGGAGTGCGTAATTAAGACAGGAAATGGGAGAAGAGAGGAGGGCTCTGGGGGCTTTCAGAAAGAGGCTGGCTGGGGTCGCTTTTCCAGAGAGCAGAGGAGTGGGGCTGATACCCGAGCCGTCTGAATGGAAATCAGATAATCTGTTAACACAAGGCATGGCCCAGATCCTGCCTGCAGACTGACATGGATAGGCCAGTTCCTGTTCCAATCCGCTGCGGTGGCACAAAGTGTTGCCAAGGCAACCAGCTGTTCCAGCCAAACTTTGCCTCTCTCTCCGAGCCGGCGGCAAAAAAACGACAGGTGGGGCTGCGAGGTGGGTAGAAGCAGCGCTGAGGCGCTTGTGAAAACACAAAGCTACCTCAATGCTGAAACGACACAGGGGCAGGAACTTAACACCATGCAAACAAAATGCTGCTGAACTCTGGCAGTGACCAATAAGATGGTCTCCTCTTTTAGTAAATACTTTTTTTTTTTTTAAGTTAACAAGCACGCCTTTATCAGACAAGAAAAATACACAATAACATATTTTCCCACTGAAGGCTCATTTTCTGAAAGCACATTTTCTGAGAGTGTTCAGATATGGATGAAATGAAGCAGTACCACAGAAAATCCTGAGGGCAGTGTAGCCAATAGTTCAAGTGAGAGATGACCATAGGACCCAACGAGGGAATTTTGACACTGGCGGAACTTTTTGAGTTATATTAGTGAAAAGAATTCCCTGTCCACACTGTCTGCCCTCTAGTGGATGTATTGCTTAACACATTCACAGGGATGTGGGCAGTGATGGTTACAAATGGACGTAGCTATATTTTTGTACGTAAAGGGAGCATAAATGAGAAGTGTTACATATGCATAGCTTTACATACTTGCCCATATTTGTTTCTAATATTTCTGCCTTTCAGCCCAACACAGTAGAGTTTTAGGAGTTTTGTTTGCATTGCTCACAGCACTAAAAAAAATAACCCAAATGTGTCCAGTGTGTACTGAGGAATCTTTAAATATCATTTTCAACAGCTTGCAGCTTGAGCACCATAAAAAGAAATAAAAATTCCATTAATCCCCATTGTATTGTTGTGGAGGCAGAAGTCTTGCAGATGATATTTACAAACCTTAACTAGCGATTCAGTATTGGTGCCAGCACTAGACTTATTGTGTGGACCAGGTATTGGCTGCAACGTGACTGGTCTACATAAATACAATATGTACATTATAAAAATTAATTGTGGCTGCTACCACTTACATTTATTTAGTCAAGGCACACAGCCAGCTCAGTTTTAGTGCCACAGCAGTACTTGGACTCATGTTGCCTTACATAAAAATAATTTCAATGATTGATTCACAGTGAAGTATAGAATTTAAATGTAGAAAAAAAGGAGAGCACTGGCATGAGATAGGTACTTGGTATGTACATACCCTGAGTTAAGGTATTAGAATCAGTTTTGGGAGAGGAAAAGAAGGATTCCCATCTTTGATCACTCAGACAAATGGAAAACAAGTTGGCTTTTTGCCTTGCAATATAATAAAACTGCAGCTCTGATCAATGCAGGCTGCTACTGTTGCTAACTAGCCATATTATCACATCTGGCTAAATGATCACATTTTTAGCACGTCTTCTATGATTTAACTCACACACGTTCTACATTTACACAGCCTGAAACACTAAAAACTCCCTCAGCCAAACTCAACAGTCTCCCTTTTCCACACTTCCCCAAATAGTAGATTTTACAACTTTATGCTCATTTACATTTTTGTGTGCTTTGTCACAGTATCATTTGCTGCTGCTCTAAAAAAAAAGGGCCAAAACCGACTAATCTACCTAACAGTGGTGTTGGTCCCAATGAGGTGTTAGGATCAAACTCTCCCCACAGTACCATAAAAGTGTTATTTACAATGGCCTGAACAACTTTATAGATTCCCCTGGAGGTGAACAGGAGGCCACAGCTTTAAATCAAGGCTGGTTAAAGGTAGCTATTTCAACGCTTTTTCAATTTAAACTACGTTCATATTTTAAGAGTGGCGACTTAACAACAAGAAGGAACAAATCTCTGGCAATAAAGCCCTACCACTTGACCCATGTTGATTCCCTATGATTATCAAATAGCTGAGCTGGAGAAGATGAGGGAAGATGAAAATAGAAATAAATAAATAAAAACAAACAAACAAACAAACAAAAACCTCCTACAGGACCTCCACCTCTGCTCCCACTTCAAGAGCAAGGAGGCGCAACATGCAGCGGCGTACCGCAGCTCAAACTTCCCCTTCCTCTTGAGGGAAAGCCATTTTATTGTGTTCCACTGAGATAATTGCCAATCCTTTAAATGAAAGGGTTTTCTCAGTGCTCTGGTAATTACTAGATACGCAGCAAGGGTCTAGTGAAGGAGGGGGGAGGTAGAGAGGAAAAAAAAGAGAAGAAAACATGACAGGCAGGTATTAAAATTCAATGGGTGGGGCAGGAAGGAAGTCGAGAGAGGGATGTGTTGAAACAGAGAGAATGAGGGAGGGCTGGAGGGAGGGAGGGAGGCACGCTGCGCTGCTGTAGCCTCCGTTTGGGGTTGAGGAAGGACATGTTTATGGTCTGAGGGTTGGGCCTTTTTTTTTTTGATCCAACACAGCAATACTGTGCCAAATGCCAAGGACACATCTGCTCCTGGGCAATCCTTTGCCATGGTAAGGTGATTTATGTGGTGATCACCAACCTCTTTTCCTAAATCACTGATCTTTTTTTTAGGAACTTCCCATCAGATTTGGAGCAGCTGAGCTGAGTTGAATAATTCTTTCAGACAGCGCAAATTACATACTGCGCTTCCTACTCGGTGTGTTGAGGAATGTCTCTCAGTGATGATGGAGAGATTGAAAACCATAGCAAACTCTAACTGCACATGCAGTTCTACACCTCAAAGGTTTCTGGATACACTGGCACAGTTTCACAGCACAGCTCTCTGAATCACCTCAGGTAAACACACAGGCCAACAGAATAATTGTGGGGTACCGCTGTTAGGATCACACACTTATTAACTATTGCCGTTTCACAGTTTGTTGGAAATAGATAAAGTCAAACTTCAGTGTCTAAGTTCACATGGCAGCACAGGTTAACAACAAACAATGCTTAAAGACTTTGGTTGTACAGCAACCTAAAAACAGGAATGAACATCTTGAAAAGATGTTGATTGAGTGCATCCATTAGCATGTTTTTTCCTGTTAAGGCCTGTTTTCCAATGTGATGCACTGCATGTTCTGAAAATGTAGTATGACAAGAATGGATAGAAAATGGTGTGAAAATGCAACCATATCAAAACCCTTTACTACGTCCTGTGCCAAAGTTTTTAAAATTATGAATCTCTACAACATCTGTACAAGGGGACTACAACATTGTGCATTTTTGTTAAGGCTAGAGTTTGAGGAAGGGAGTTGTGAGATGACTTCACTTCTCTATCTTCTATTCTCCTCTCTAGCCTCCTTTTTTATCCTTCCACACTGATTATTATTTTTTCTATTGGAGACAATTTTAAGAAATGTTTGCTTTAGTAAACAGAACATAGAGCAAATAAATGGTACATACTGTGAGAAAAACACAGGGATTATGTGATAGTCTGACTTGCAGTGATTGAGGATATTTCATAATGATATGTACTATGAAACAAAAAGTTGGGACATGCATTAGATGACCTGCAGACTTTCCACATCTGACTAAATATCACTTTCATAAGACCAATGTTGGATTACCAACCGGGACAAGTGGGCAACTGAGGCCCCATACCACCAGGGTTTCAGTAGCTTAGTTGTCTTGTAGAGGGGAGCTCATCCGTAAAATGTACATCCGCCAATGTGCAGTTCCTACAGTTGTCCAAGTTAATTTAGCTCCTACAGTGTGGTGCAGTTGTCCTATAGTGTTGACAGGTATGTCTGTCTATCTATACCTATCAAATGTTCTTTTTACATGCCATCAGGTATCATTTACACACTTTCCCCTGTGGTCCCTGACCCTGGAGAATGGCCCTTCAGATGCCCAAAGAGGCCCTGGGCTTGTCAAAGGATCGTCTGTTGAGGGCCTGCTGGCCTGGTGGAAAAAGGTGTGCTTTTAGCTTGTTATGTGACACGGAGGGGAGACAGGCCAGAGGAAGGTGAGGGGAGGAGTGTGGGGTGGGGGGGTCAAGGCGCACAACAATGGCCCTTCTCAAGTCGGGAGGGCCCATCAGTTAAGTGTGTTTTCCTGCAATTTGAGAAAGTGGAATCTGGTCAAATTGGTGTCTTCTTGAGTTCCGATTGCATGAGTTATGTGACCGGGGGAGGGAAGGAGGAGGTGAGATTGGGGGGTGTGTTTGAGGGGGCTGGTACTGCCTTAATTGATACTTCCAGCTCTTCCGAAAGAGGAGTGAAACCCTCAGAAGTGCTGAACAGTGGCATTCCAGGTCAGACTGGCTGTCTCCATGGCGACGACTGGGGGTGGGGGGTGCGAGCTACGCCATTTGTGCCCGAGATTGGATGCTGGAAATGGATACGGAGTGACAGGTCAGCCCCACGAGCCACATAACACTGCAGCCACAAGGTCACCGGACTGAGGCGGCTTAGGCATCCTTCACTCAGGCAAAGGGATATTCGACTGGGGGGGGTTATCCAGAGGGTCAAGGGCCAACACAGCATCACAGCCATGGATATACTACATGTAATGAAAGCCAACACAGTGGACGCTTATAGTTAATCAATGCTACAGTGCTTGCAGTTGGCTCAGACAACTGATTCAAATCTCATTCAAATGTTTTTTACAATTCTCTAAGAAAAAAGGGTTTGTGCACTTGTCTGGAAGGTCTCGTCATCTTTAAGAGATTATTCTTACTAAAAACAATGCTGGTTACATCCAATTACAGTTTTTTTCCTCACATTTCAAACAGTTATGTATGCTGATGATGCTCAAAAGCTTGATGGAGTCACATTTCTCAAAGATGGACAGAAAATACAGGTATGAAGTTAGAACCAGGTTTGATACCGAATTCAGATTCAAAGAAGTGCTATCAATTTCCTAATGGTCGTAGTTGTTAATGCAACAAGTACTATGCACCTCAAATTTTTCACCTGCAGCAACAAGGTTGGTATTCACTTCCACAAGCAAACATACACAAACCCAATGACTCCAAGGCCCCCAAATTGGTGAAATTTAAATATCACATACAGTGTTTGGCACTGTTACAGACAGGGAGGAAAATGAATTGATCCAAGAAATCATCTGAAAGATTATAGCTAATCTATAAACAGAAATTGGGTACTGTACTGAAAGATTGGTAGAACCTTAATACCTCTTGGTATTGAGGTTAAGTGTCTGTATAGGTTTGTTTTTATAGGCTTCTAAGTGGGCACAGAAGGCCAAGTCAGATTTGTGTTCTTGTCTACATATTCTTTTGTCAGGTATTTACTGATTTAAAACATACTTTTGCCAATTTAAGGCTGGATTTTATACAGGCAAAATTATTGTACAGCTGCTGAAGTATAGATGACATTTAACATTTGAGAAGTTTGGCGTCTTTTGTTTATATTCTTCAAAGTAAGTATCACGATATTGGTATCATGACTATAATAAACAAATAATGAACAATACCTAGCCCTCGTCCCAAGTAATACAGCCTTCAGTGTGATCATAGCCAATATCTCATGTCCTACACACTAATAACAATGGAACAAGATAACACTTGTACAAGCTGGGAACTACAACACTGTACTTTGAGTAGTACCGGAGTCCATTGAGGAATATGGCAACGTGATGTATGGATGTTTTGTAGGCTTACGTGGGCTGGGCACGTCGAGCACATGATGCCAACATAAAATCTATCAATCAAAACAGAGCTGACCGATCTCAAAGTAATAATTGCATTAAACGCAGTCCTACCTATTTAGTCAACTCAGCAACGCCCTGTTTGCAGAGACATATATCCTTCCTTTTACAAGGGGATATTATTTTACAGTCTCCTGACCTTGGGTACACGGAGTGAAACACAACACCGCCCACCAGTCTATTTCTGTATTTGTCTTACAGTAAGCTGCCGGTAATTGAATCATGCTCTCCAGGACTGCTAGACATGAATGGTGCTGCGGACGCATTCAAACTTAGTCACAGTGGTTAAAAACAAGGCATAATCTTGCGGCTACTGTGTTTAAGTCGTGTGACTCCAATTATGTTTGTTTTTCCTTCACTTTGTTTTTATTACTTGAACTTGTGAGGCTTTACATGTTGAGTTAAGTTCTCCAACATTGGAATTCAGGTGATCCGTATTAAAACTTTGTTCTTAGACGTCTTTGCACCTCATTCATAAATAAGTTCTTTGAATTTTTGGCTCCTTATACTCGTAATCCTAAAAGATAAACTATATATAGATGTTTAATAGCAACATAAGTGTGCTGCATCTTTAAAAATACCACAGAAATAATACAGAGAGTGCGTTTAGCACAGTGTCTTTTGACAGATTACACCCAAAAGGTATGATGTTTAACAATATAAGAAGAGACTCAACCAAAAGGTGGGCTATCAAATAAGAAGGGCAGTGTTTTCAGTTCGTCTGTGCATCGAACTGATGCAAAAGAAGTTGGTGAATAAAGCAAAGCTTGTCTACCTCAACTTCTGTCATGTCTGCTCTGCAAGAAACTAACCGCACCTCTGTTGTGTAACAACTCCGGATCTAGGTGATTCCCTTTGGCAAGAAAACAACAACCCTCAGTTTCTAAAGATAGATAAACTGGTCTTTTCGCATGCTGTCAACTGCTTAATCTCAAAACTAACAAACCACAAACTGAAAGTCGCTGGCTTTCCAACAACAAGCCTCTGCTCCTCCACCTAAGGTCAGGTTTGGAGCTACTAATTCACCTAAGTGTGTATTCAAAACAATTTAATGATCAGACTGACTGTTCTACACAGGCATGAAAAATGAAAGTGTTCATTCAGTAGGAATGATAATACGTTAACGGCAAATTAAATTCGACTGTATTACCTGAGGAAGTTATGTTATTCCCTCTCTCACTTTGCCTGCTAGTTTGTTAGTAGGACATATACACACATTTCCATGAACTTTGTTGGGGAGGGGGGAAACAACTGGATCTAGATTTGGCAGGCGCCATTTTGGAGGCCCATGAGAACTCCCAGTTTGAACAATACAGCTCCCCCTATTACTGCAACTACCCAGCATTACTTCTACAAGATTGTACAAACAATTCCTCTTAAGGCTGGTGAGAACAGTGCTGCAGCAGTGCATCAATCACAAAAAAGTAGAACTTCTTTGCAGGCTGCCATCTGCTTGCAATTTTGTGTAAAATCCATTCTAAGAGCAAAAGTCTTCTGAGATAAGCATCTTCTGGGCAAAACTTTCTCAGATGAGGGTCCCCAGTCTAATTTGCATCCATTATCTATATTTATGTCCTCTGTAGTGTAGTTAAGTAGTTTGTGAAAAACCTGTTTGGTAATAGCATTTACAGTAATACCTAAATTTTGAGCTGACTTGACTTGGGGGGTCTTCAGGATGTGAAGGACTGAAAAGCGGCGCTATCACGTAGTCGTGTGCGTTCAGGTTTAGCAGGCTGTTGCAGTCCGGGTTGTGATTAGGGCTTTGATAAGGCATTGTTGATGGGCTGTGGAAAAGCGTTTTATCACTGGAGCATAATAGCGTGCATAAAAGCCATGAACCTGCGCTGAATAAATATGAGGCTGCACACACCCACAGAAAGACAAATGTGCGTGCACGCGTGCACACACGCGTACATACACACCTCGTGTTCACAGCACCTTTCCTGCAGATTATCTCTGTGAAAGAATGGCAGGATCTAGGGGCTTTTTTCCCCTCCCTGCTTCTCTTTCTCTCTCTCTCTTTCTGTGTGTGTGTGTGTTGTGTCTCCATGCCTCCCCACACACACTCTTTTGCTCGCTCTCTCTACCTCTCTCCTCTTCCCCCCTTTCCTATCTCTTTCCACCTTTCTTTTGGTATACTCCTTCCTCCCTGTCTCTCTGTTTCGCCTTCCATGCCTGAGTGCAAGGTGAGGATCACAAAAGGAACACCTGGCAAACATGGATGTGGTCCTCCTCGTCTCATTGTCACACACCTCTCCCCCCTCCCTCCCCACTCCCTCCTTCCTCCCCCCGTTGACTCCCTTTTCAGAGAGGCGCTTGCAAGAATGGCAAACAAGGCTTTCAGCGGGAGGAGGAAGGAGGAGGACGAGGAGGAGGTGCACCCCCACCACTACCACCTCCACCACTCACTCCCTTCATCCCTCCCCTCCCTCCCCAGCTCGCCTTTCACACGCCAGGAAGTGCTATTCAGACCAGGAGCTGCATGTACATGTCCCTCTCAACCAGTAACACCTCGCTTCTTTCTCTTTCTCTCTCTGAAAGTGAGCACATATGTATGTGTGTGTATTAAGAATAAGAGAAGAAAGAGAGGAATGGGAGAGGCAAAAGCAAAAAGATGAGATGTGAGTACGGAAATAGAAAGTGGAGTTTTAACTATCCTGATAAACCCATGGAGCACACGTTGAACTTTCCCAATGTTCAACTTTAAGCTTTTTTGGAAATTTACAAGAACACATTTCATGTCCTCTGGGGTCACAACTTGCTCAACACAAGCAGAGGCAAGAAAACTTTCAAATGAGATAAATTCAATTTGAAAAAACAACACAAAAGATTGAATTATGAGGCTTTCACTTCTATCTCTGTTCTGCCCTGACAGTTTAATGGCTTAACAAACAGAGAAACCTTCACCTTGAATTCACTGTATTCAGCCACCACTCTGGCTGAGCCTCCACATATCTTATTATGACTGTCATATATCTGATAAAAACTTGAAAACCCCACACAAGGCTCCCAAGGATCAACTTTACCCTTTAAATTTTTTAAATACTGCTGTGTTTAGACTGAGGTCTGCATAACCTTGGGATTTAACACATACTGTGCAGGGTCATGCAAACTTTGTATTTCATAAACTAATGAGAAACAGAGGATCTCGCCTATATCTTGGTTTTGGCCTGATATTGTAGATGTTTCAACAGCAGAAAGCCTTCTTGGTTTCAGCAATTGGCTGAGACATCAGTTTAGTCAAGCCTACATCTTGTTATGGCTCTCAGTCATTACAGTGATAAAACATGAGAGGCACTTTGGCCCATGTACAAAGTCCTCATTGTTTAATTTTAAAACAAGTCCTAATCAAGCATTTGGGGGCACTCACAAATTTGTTTTTTTGCCCCACTGTTTGGTTTTTTAAAATAAATGCTGGTGAAGCTAATGTGTGACTTTTCGCAAAATACTGATAACTCAGTGGCGATGCAATAACTCAACATGACATTTGCCTGGCTGCTGATGTTTTCACATGGGAAAAGTTTTTGCCTGACATCAGTAAAACATGCAGACATAAATTTTAGCAGGGCTGGAAAAAATTTTTTTTAGTTTGTACATCTTAGAAATTCACATGATGCTTTTAATTAACTAAAACATTTTTAAAACCAAAACCATTAACAACCTGAGGCTGAATGTGACTTGACCGTTCCAATCAAGGATTTCTAAAAGTTGTCAGGTTGCAAATTTTCAGCCCCAATAAAAAGGGATTAAGGGTCTTGAACATAAAGGATGCAAGATTCATCTTTTTATCCGCTCTCTGTAAGCAACAAACTGCACATTTGACAAGAGAAAACAGATGTGGTGACTGTTTTTGAAGTGGTAACAGAGGTACCCTCAAAACAAACTTCATACACAGTGTCGTTTCACTATGTTTAAAGACAAAAGTGTTTATAGATTTCCTGAATGGCCACACTAAAGCGATGCAAGATGTAACAAATGAAACAAATGGTGATAATGGGGCGCACTTTTGGGCCATTTCTTGAAAGTACTACTGTCTTACCTTCATTCATGTGGCCAATCTGTGTGGACATGGTTCTCAGATAGTTTTGGAAAGTTAGAAAAAACGGACACAGTTTTCCCAGTTCCAACATTGGAAAGGTGCTGGTGTAGGGGGTTTAAATAAACTGTTCAGCGATCCTACACACATTTTGTTTGAAGCATACAACCATAAATCAACACTTGCTGTGAAAAAAATTATCAAAAGGTCTGTATTAATGTCATGAAGACAAAAATCTCTAGACTTACTGAGCTTGGTCTTATGAAAGAATTCATAAGTTTTGAGGAGAGCTGGTTAAAATAGTCAATTAAGTGATGACAAACTACAGCCTCCATGGGAACCTCAAAGAGCCACAGACAGGGTGATAAAACCCTCAGGGGGGTGGCCTCCTCGTCAGCACCCTTTCTCCTGCCTTGCCACCTTTTGTAAAAACATAATAATAAAAGGAAAGAAGAAAAACCATGACAAAACACTTGAGAGAAAAGGGCCTTTGTTCCTGCGCTTTTAAAGAGAAAGGAATCAGGGCCTGAACATCAGCAATGCTCGAAATGATTAAGCTCTTTTCACACTTCAGTACAGGCACCGGTATGTTATAGGTTTCATGAAAAAAAAAGGCCTTTCCTTTCCGTTGGGAGTCTTTGTTAGGGTCAGGATGTTGTTGTAAGTCCATCCCACTCTCTAACCATAGATATTAAAGCTATCACAGTGATGCATCAGCAGCAGACAACCTGCATGTGCTGAGCACAGGGCCATGCAGGCCAACTGTGTGAGAGTGCATCAGGTAAGGGGAGTGGTCTGTGTATTATGATGGATTGTGCATGTGTGTGTGGGTGCATACAGTATATCTTCTCACTGAAGCACACACACATGCACTAGGCAGAGACCTAAGAAGTTCAACTGTCAAAGTTTTCTTCTTTCACAAGATAAAACTGAACAAGCTGTTCTCAGACACAATTTTACTGAATTATACTTTATATGCTTAGATTCCATAAAAACTATTCTGCTAAAACAGTGTCCATCTGGGAAAGCAAAACTTAAAATCTACCAGATTTTGTACAACTGAAGTTTATTTGGAAAGCTTTGGAAACCTTGTGCTGCTTACCCTGGTGTATGTTTTATTACCAGAGTAAGCATTTCCCGAATTTTTACGACGCAAGTGGCGAGAGCAAAGTTAGCGTTACCCATAGTCAGGATGGACACAATTATGAGAATAAGTCTGTGGCTGAAAAATGACAGAATTATTCTCTTAATCCCTATTACCTGCTGTGACTCTGTCTGGTTTTCTGCTTTCTCATTGTGTTCATTTCAGGGACCTGTCAATGTCGGCTCTTTGGTTTCCAACAGAGGCTTATAAAAGTCAGGAGTAACTTAATGGCATTTAACTGCAAATATCTGATTCCACTATAAAATTCATGTCAGTCCATACACACACACACACACACATAGAAACAGAGTAAACACAATAATGCCTGCTATACAATCTGTCAACTACAGCTGACCGGGCGTCCCCTCTGCCATCCAACTTCCTGTTTACACAGGAAGTAAACTGCTGCTTGGAAAGTAGGCAAATAGGGAGGGATACAAAGAGCGGGAGGCTGGGCCTGAGGATGGGTTGTGTGTGTGTGTGTGTGTGTGTGTGTGTATGTGTGTGTATATATATATATATATATATATGTGAGTGTTCATATGTGAGTGCATGCTTGCTTCAGGAAGACTGTGACAGCTTTACTGCACTGTCAAGTATTTATAACCTACAACCTTTTCAGAGCCCCTAACCCAGGACCCAGCCTGCCTCTCTCTGTCTGAGGGCCTCACCACAGCGGGCCCCCACTGTACTGTAACTCCACAGCACTTCAGGCCCTGTAAATCTCTCAGTAAGGGGACTACAATGTGTGTGTATGTGTATGTGTGTGAGGTTCCAACTCCTGCTATGACAACAGACAAGCCATCACAGTCTTAAGAGCGGCTATTTGCCTGTCAGACTTAATCTTGGCTCGCAGTTCGACTGGAGGTGGCTTTTACTGTCTGTCAAGAAGAGAGAAAAGAAAAAAAAAGGATCGGAGCAGATATTTCAGGGGTGGAAAGTGGTGCATACCATAAATAGCTTGACTTTCACAGCTAGGAATCCCATTTTCAGTGGGAGGCATGTATTTTTTCTTTTTTGGTCTGTGTGCGGAAATGACTATTTATGTACCAAACACTGTGATGTGTAATTTGGGAGATTTTGTTTCAAGCCTTGCGTTCTTGCAATTCAGACAATATAATACTTACTGTCTTATATCCTGTGGGTTGTTTAGCTTCACTGACACCCTCAAACACACCATCTCTCTCTCTTTAACCCTCTCTCCTTCCTTCCCTGAAGGCCACAAAGTGCCATAAGTGCCTCCCATATCTTCATCCAACAAATCACTGGTGCCCATGACAGCATTTCTGCTCTGTAGTTTCAACATAGTGAACATATTTCATGCAACCGTCTGTCACCTCAAAGTGCCTGTTCGATTTTAATATCTCCATTTACACTGACTGTGTAATTTCAACTCTTCCTGTTCATGGAACAAACTGTATTTCTTCAGCAGAATATCCTGAGTAAGAAGATTTCATTAAAATGACTGCTATGTGCTGTTTAAGACATTTTCTCCTGTATCTATGTAGCAGACTTGAAGCTGACATTTTCCCTGTATCCTCCGTCCACACACAGGTCCCAGAGCAAAATAACTTATTCTTTTTTTTGTCATTCTATGGCAACAAAGTTCTCAGTCAAAGGTGTGCACTGTGTAAAGAGGAGCATGCAAACTGCTTTTCCAGTTATCTTCTGCATCTCGGTGCTTCTCAGAGGGACTGCTCACAGTAATTCATCCACACTGACAGCCATATGGTATACTGCTCTGCTCCACAAACACTCTTAAAACTCAGAGCCACCAAGCAAGGAAAAAGAGGAAAAAAGAAAACACATATCCTGACAGGGCCTCTTTCCTGCTATCTCAATAAGAATGCAAACATTTTCAGACATGCTGGCAACAAAACACACATCAATATTAAAACCCTGACTGAAATACGGCCTCACAAATGTTCCCCCCCAAAAAAACTGAAAGTGGTCCACGCATCTATAATTTGACCATACATCTATAATTTGTACCTATCGGATAACATTTGTTTATCTAACCATTGGTTCCAACTGTGTTTGGGCATATAGGGACGGTAATTGCACCGTTGGTTAAGTGACTGTTTCAGGGAAATGGACCGGCATGTGCCGCCACTGACGGAGGTGGAATGCAGAGTACATATTTGCCAGCTGAAATAACTGTAATATGGCGGGGGGGAAGAGGGGGGGCAGCTGAGTCAATCAAATTACTGAGTTTAGTCAGAGAGAGAGGACAGACAAGAGAAGTACAGCTTTAATTCAATTTGGATGGCATGCCGTCTCAACGGGTCGTATGGCAAATTGTACTATATGGTTCCGGACAGCTTGCGTAGAGACGGCCACATTTCACTGAGGAACTATCAAATGCACAGAGCTTCAGCCTCAACTTAAATCTTTTAAAACCAGTAAAAGTGCCCTGTCAAGGATCTATCCACATTAATGGTGATTTTTGGTCTCCTGAAAGCCAGTCTTCCTTTAAGTATGCTGAAAAAACTCTCCTTATCAAGTCATTACTGTCTATAACTGAGTCCTGACAACCTTGTTTTTCTTAGAGGAAAAGTGGAAAAATCTGCCGGTGCAGTAAGAGTACTTGAATCTGTTTTCAATAATAATCAACTTATTTCAAGGATTTTCTATAACTGAAGAAAATAGGTGAGAAGTAAAGTCTGTGCGTAAAAACAAGATAAGGAAAGAGGCAAATCACAATGCAAAAGAAATCTCTTATTATGTCGTTTTTGTCTGTAATTGAGTGTTGTGAAATGTCAGTTTTAATTTCTAATGCAAATCAACTTGTTTCAGGTATTTTGGAAAAGCAGGTTATCTTCCTTTTTAATACAGTGCACCAAGCTGCCTTAGCTGTATCTTGTTTTATGATACTGAAGATACAGAGTGAAAAATTCTTACTGCGCTGGCGTCTTAATAATAATACGATTTTCTGCACTGTAGAATCTGGAGTATTTGAAGAGTTTACAACAGTATGATTTACACTTTTTACCTTCTCTTTATTTAAGGTTTTATTAGCCAGTGTATAATGCACTACATGTTAATGTGCTGCACAGCTCTGTTAGCTGTCACAATGTCATCAAGTGATTCCTGCACTTTTACTTTATGAGGAGCTCTGAGTGGTTCTGAGTCGAGTTCTGCAACTGGAGTTTTTTTACATGCTAGGCAGATTCAATGGCTTTTACCTTGGGGTCATGGGAGTGTCATGTGTCAAACTAAGTGCTTCCTGAGGTTAGCCATGTGCACACACCAAGTCAGTGTCACCTGTAAATCACCTTTCACTAAATTCTAAAATGCATTCCACTGCAATCTGAGGGGAAGAGAGGAGAATATAAACCCATACATTATATTACTGTACATTTTACTCAGAGTATTGTACCTTGAAACCTTAGTTAAATCCCTGGAATCAAACATCACAGACAACCAGGAGATTTGGTTCCACAAAAATGTGACACCAGAAGCAACAAACACTTTTTCCATCTTCACCGTGATCATATATGATACGGAAATGCCAAAGAGAAAAAGCAGTTTGAAAAAAGTTTGAAGCACAAAGATTATTCAATCTCAGGGAACCTCTCGTTAAAAGGAAACTACTACAACCAAACCTGTCAGGAAATTAACTATAACATATGTGGTTTGAGTTGATTATAAACATGCCTAATTAAGAGTGCTATTTGCAGATCAAGATTTCCTGCCCTGAGGCCACAACGTCGACAGTCTGCACTAGTCAATCTGCAGATAGTTTGAACCGCAAATACGTGTACCGCGCCACTTGAGGCGAACCCAACCAATGATGGAATGCTTAAAACGGAAAGGCAAATTCCATCATGCAAATCCACTTTGGCAAAGAAAATGTATGTGTCATTTTCAACTATGTCTCATGTCACTTTTTCAGTTGAACTTTTTTTTTTTTAGCAGACGCAATGCAGGGACAGCTCAACAAAACGTAACTCTGTATGATCTATTTAAAATGTAAAACTGTTAGATGTTTTTGTTAACATTGCTTTCAGAGTTAAAACTGAAACTGACTGGGGTCAAAACTCACTCCCAAAAGTTTCTTTAACTGCCTTTATTACTAAAAATCTTCAAGTAGTTAAGAGGCATAAAAAAGAAAGGACATCAAAGCACATTCTCAGCGCATCTCAAATCAAGAGATGTCATTTTTGACTATAAAGTGTAAAAGTTTAAATTATTTCCTTATTTTGCATTTAGTGAGCATCAGTTAAAAATGCTCCAAATAAATTCCTTGACTATGCGAAATCCAGCCTCATTTCCAGGGAAGTGTCAAATCAAGTGTACAGCTCTTCATAAGTCCAAACCGACTTGTTTGTAGAAACAAATTAGAGTGACTTTCACAGAGCCAGCCAAGCATTGTGTGCATCATCATTTTCATTGTGCTTGGGAATTTTAATTGTTCATTTATTTGTTGGTCTTCCGCTTGCATCCATCTCTAACCTCCTCTGCCCCCATCACAGATCCCTGGCACTTTTGCCGGCAACGCACTGGCACAGACACAGGGGATGGGAGTTGCTGTGCAGTTGCAGGGCCCGATCCCGGAGCCCACAGAGTCCTAATTGGTGCCCCCACCCACCACCACTACCCCCCAAAAACCCCAACCCCTCCTCCCCATCTCCTCCATGGTGTTTATCCACTAATTGGGCCACTTCCTGAGACAGAGGCCAAACAGGGAAGGGAGGAATGCATGGCAAAAGGCCACTCAGACAAGCTAGCGTCAGGGTTGGGGGGGGTGGGGGTGGGGGGCTGGTGATGGAAAGAGGGAGGGGGGCAGGAGGGGTGTACAGAGATAGACAGGGAAAAAGATAGAGAATAAAACAGATAGACAGATGTTTTCTTTATCTTTTTTTTCTTTTTTTGGGGGGGGGGCTGTTCATGACATAACATTTCATATTCGGCATGAGCACTTCCTGGCACAGCAGATCAGCAGCTCATGCAGTCTGCGACGTGTGCCGGCGGCGATCACTATTAACTGTAATGCACGCAAGGCTTTGCGTTCTGACCGCCACCCCTGCGCTCCCTCGACAAATTGCCGGTTTTAATGGGGAGAAAATGCGTATAAGTCATTGGACTGACAAATGGGAGGGTTCATGCTCGTTTTTATCCCGGCTGACCATCTATGCGCTTGGTTCTGTTTGATGTGCTGGCCCTTTGAAGTTGGCCCACAGGGTCTATTGGTGTTTTCCTGGGGTTAGAAGTTGAGCCCCCACAGCATTTAGGACTTTTCAGGCCAGTTAAGGGATGCCAGATGAGTATCCCACAGTCCCATGACACCAGTGCATTTGTTTGCATATTATATGTGAGAGAGAGAGAGTGCGCCAGAACCACCACAGTGGTAATCCATTTTCCAGAAAAATAAAAAGAAATAATTTCCCCTGGATATGAAAATATAACTGGGGGAAACTTGGTGAAAGATGACATAATATTTGAGGTATAGATTCATCTAAGCAAGCAATTGCACAGAACTACGTGAAGAATAATTTCAGTCAGAATCCATGACCATTAAACAAATGCCTTCTTTCATAAAACCTGCAAGCCACATATCTAACATGAAATCTGATAATATTGCCTATATAGTTCACAAGAAAAGCACTGCTATCATCCTCTTGATAGGAAACACTGTGATCACACAGTTCAGTCGAGAATTAGCCCTGCTGATAGCGCGTAGGCCGGAAAAAGGTCACATGGTGGCCATTTGGACAGGGAAGACTAAAATGCAGCTGGACTGGTGAGAATGACTCCGAATAAACAGACCAGGCCGTTTGGGGGTTGGGGGGAGGGGGGGGGTTGGTCGAGACAGACACAAACCCTTTCCTGTTGTCCTAAATAGCAACAAACCAAGGGAGCGCTATCTCCACCAAACTTCCTGCCCTATCAACTCCTGGGGAGTCTGAGAACAGGGAGAGTTGGGCTGGTCAGAGAGCAAACACTGTGCTACGGCAGTGGAGCTTACTGACAAGTTGCTGAATAGCGGCAGAGGGATGTGTATTTTGGTTACAATTGTACAATTGTATACAAGGCATGAATTAGGACATTTTCTTTAAAGCATATTATCACATGCATGGAATTTCTCACAGCATAAAGTACATAATATGGTATGGCAGATATTTCAGATGAAACCCTGTCTTCCATGCGCACTCTCTTTTTAAGGACTGATCCCTCAAACAATTTCAAAGACACATTCCTTCAAAATGATATAATGTTCTTCTAAGAGAAATGGAAAGCAAGTCGAAGATTAGAGGAATGCTGTAAGGTAGAGTGGAAAGAAAAGGGGCACATAGAGACAAGTGGTGGAAATAAGAATTTGGAATTCAATTTTTAGGTTGTTTTCAATTTTATCTACAGTTTGATTAATTTGAACAATGCACTGGGTTGTTTAGAAAGTGAGTTTTTGATGTGGTGACATGAAAAAACACTGAAAAAAAATCAGAGTGGGAGGTAGATAGTGAGACAAAGAGAAGCCAAACTGCGGGAGATGTGTGACGTTCGGCTGCTGTCCCCGGTCTATTGGCAGATGTGATCCTACAGTCTGCAGGTGGCGTGCAACAGCCCGGGTCCTGGCCAATGGCACTCCAAAACAGGATGTCTGAAACTCCCCAGGCTTGGGACTTCCTCTCCCGGAGCGCCATGGCCCAGAGTTCAGCCAGCTCCCAGCCCGGAGGAACGCATTACAGATCTGGCACGTGAAACAGTCTGCTGCTCACAACTGAACACCACCCCCTCCCTTTCTCTGGCCCAATCCCCTCTTTAACAATTTAAAACTACAGAAATAGTCCCCCTGGTGCTTTTCCAGAGGAAAGAGCTCTTTTTCTACTTGCTCGGTTTTGCGTCAGTGAGGGCATCGAGAGTGCACCCTCCACACCGTTAATGAAACTGGGCCTTGGCAGCCAATATGCCAAATTAAATCCAATGTGCCTTTCCAAAATAGCAAAAAAAAAAAAAAAAAAGAGATCCAACCTTGACATGAACCACAAACGACTGCAAAGTTCACAAAGAGGATGTGCATATCTTTTATGACTGAAAAGAACAGATAGAGCTCCCCAAACACAATGAGGATTCACATTTAGCTACATCACGTGTTCACAAAAAGATACCATGAAACATTGAGTTTCATGATTATACCACGTGTTCAAAACTTCCTGTTTGTTAAAAAAAATAATCCATACCTTGCAATATCACTGGACTTGTAAACTGCAGATATTTGACACAGGTTTGAAAGACATAAATACCCCTCCCTGTTCCTACAGTTCTGATAGCACTTCTCTGAAGCTGTTTAAGACCTTGCAGCTGTGGAGGCTGTGTTCACAAGCATGAGCTGTGTTAATACCATCAGCAAAGATAGATGAAAGATAAATTTGCCTTTGAAGGCGTGGATGAAGCGTGGAGGAGGGGATTCAAGAATAAAAGTGGCCACATTAGAGGGAAACAGCAGTCTGCTGGGGGCTAAAGGGCAGGCTGGGAGGGTTAGCAGTATCCTCTGGCCCTTAACAGGCAAGCACAGCTTCTTGAATTATCCCCCTCCATACCACCCACCCACCCCACAGTGACTTCATTAAGATGGCACGCTGTTTTGCCAATGTGGTTCCAATCAGGTCCAAACTGTACATAAACCCTGCAGGAAATGCAGCTGGGTGACAGACTGTCCAAAAATAAAGAGAGCGGCAGAGAAACAAGGAGTAAGGGTGTGTATGTGGGGTGAGGGTTGAGGAAAATAAAACACATGTGAGGCGACGCAGAAGGGGTGGGGGCATGATTAACGATGCCGACACTTTGAAGACAGGAAGACACCTGGCGACCATCTTGTCTCCGTGGGCTCTGGACAGACGGTAATGCTTTAGTGTGTAGGAATTAGGCCCTACGCATCTCCCAGCTTTAGCACGGAACCACTGGCCAGATGGGGACTAAGCCGGGGGGAGGACTCAAGGAATGAGACACGACTGCCGGCTCTACCAACTGCAGTGGAGTCTCCATTGACTTGGCAGCATGCTTAGAGAATGATGGATAGTACGCTAGTCTGTGAGCTAGTTCACTTCCCTTATTGACTATGATTGTGTTAAATCCCTCCCATACGGCCGCGCTTGGGAAGACTAATGAAGTGACTGGGCTATGTGTATTTTCCAGAAAGGATACTGTACACTTCCTGCCTTTGCCAATCCACAAACAGCCATTGTTTTATAGTGCCTTGCAAACAATAAACATCAGGCGCCTAAAAAGTCTCCTGTCTGCATGACCTTAAATATACAAGTGTAAAAACCCCCAACTGGTTCATGACATACTGACAGCTAATACAAGTTTTTTGGTAAACATCCTTAACGGCCCCATCGTTTCAGGAAAACATAAATAGGATGTTTAAGTATCATTAACAGAACCATTTCCCATCTGTGAACCAGCGCCTTCCCCTGAGCTTTTGAGTTCAAACTTTACAGGATACATACAATGATTTCCTCTCATTTTTTCCCGTGTAACAGAAAAAAGACCCTGAAAACTATATTTGTCAAATCCCCCCCACCAATAAACACATTGTAAAATGTCAGCTTCCCAAGCCAAAGATGGCAATAACAAAGTCTTGACAGGAAAAGTGGCGACACAAAGCTACATTTGGAGCTGAGAATGGCCTGGGGGCTTCAGCCAACAGTCGATGAGGGTTTAGGTTGGAGCTATTAGACCAAACAAGCGGGTGGATGCAGCGGAGCTGGGATTGTTCCTGTGACAGTAGCATCAAGTGTCTCTTCCTAAGGTCGTCTTTAAGTAAGTAATTGGTCTGGTAGTTAGCCACAGTTAAGCATATCCTCAGTGGACCCTGAGGGCTAAACCGCTAGCAACGTTGTCATTACCAGGCTCCCTTTGAAGATGCCAAAGATTGAGTCTGACCATTCGTTACGCTCTTAATGCTGTTTCTGGAGAAGCCCAGTATTGCTGCTAGTGACAAACCTCTAATAATGACTACTCTGGCGTGTTTGATGGATGCCTGGGGTGTCAGACTTTGACATGCAGCAGTTTTGGACAGCATGTACTGCTTGCCTCTTTGGCCTGATTACAATGACCTCATTTTACTTGGAACACATCTTGTATATAAAGTGCCAAAAATGTGATCAGAAAACAGATATGATCTTTTCAGCATTCAGAAAAACCCTAACAAATTAGTCCATGAAAACAGAAGCTCTATGTAATGGTAACTGATTGTTTAATCTATAGGTCTTAGAAACAAAGTTAAAATGCACTTAGAAACGCACTTTGAAACATAGGAAGACCAATTTCCAAAAATACTGGACTTATCCTTTACTCTAGCAATAGGTTTTAATGATTATTATAGTGACTGTCTTGAAACCTCTACAGTATTCCATGTTCTTCTGAATTCCTCAGAATTATATATTCTTAAATAATGATACAACTGCATCAAACATTGTGCAACAAGGCGTAGGATTAGGTAAATTATTGGAATGAGATGATGGGATTTGATGTGCATTGATTTTACTATTATCTATTGAATTCTGCCTACCTGTCAAGGGACTGCAGATGGAAAGTAGCTAGTAGCCAAATCTGCTACAAAGAATGTCTTCTTATTCCTTGAGATTTACACAGGACTTTTGTATAGGAGTTCTGACAAATTCAATTTAAACAAATGACGGTTCAACACCCTGAAAATGAATTACGCTACAATAAAATGCCTACACTCACACTTACAAAAACAGTGAACTTTGGCAAGTGGCTGCCTCATGTCCTTAAGAAAGAACAAGTAGTCCATGTACATGTGTCATGACCCGGTCTCTATAAATATACACATGGTGGGCCAATACCCACAAAACATGCCACAAGAAAGAATGGTCCTTTGCAGCGGGTGCAGTGGAGAAGGCAGCAGCCCTGGAGCCCTGCTTCAAGCAGGTCTCAAATCAGCACTTGGGGAGAGCAAAACATATGTTAGCTATGTTATGGTTAGAATTAGCATCCCTGGTTTTCAACGGATGTGGGTTTGATCCCTCTGGCCTCCAGGCTCAATCAAGTCAATCTAAAATTAGTGGGCTGCCTCTTTTTTCCGGAAGACAGATAATTCCCCCTTGATTGTGGAGAAGGAAAAACATTGGGAAAAGCAAACATGGTAAGGAACGTGGAGAGTGGGCGAGTCCAGAGTATGGATAGAACACAGTTACGGTGTCACTGAAAATAGTGACAGGTGCAATGACCAGCAGTTGCCAATAAACACATTCATACTAAAAATACACTGAGGACAAGAATGGGAAAGCTTTGTGTCAGTGTTTAAAGCTGAAAGTGTTTATAGCTGTGGGCATACTGTGTGTAATGCCAGGGAACTGAATGCTAAAACTAGGTTATATGACTGAGTGGCTTTGTCCTTTGTTAGACAAAGTCAAATTAATAAAACACTGTCACTGTTAATACCAGTAGGAAAATTTGTGTTCAATTAGGAATCCATATTTCAAGAACATGGTAAGAACAGAGGGATAGCCTTCCAAAGACGTATAGGAGAATACAGTATACTGCCAGCAGTGTTGGTTCAATTACTATCAGGCGTGTTGCAGGACGGAAGCTGCCAAAAATTGATCTTGAACTGGGCAACTCGTCAATTGGTTACTGTGACTATGACCAGTGGAAAAGGACATAGTCACCTCTCTGTCTATAGCCAGTGCCCCTATCATGAACAATGTGGCAAAGCCCATACTGGCCTGGAAGGCAACTAAGGCCTTCTGCGCATTAATTACAGAGGGGCTCAGGGTCTGTTAGTCCTGACTGTTTCAAAGGGCAAATTACATCCGACTTGGGACAGTTGGCTTCTTTAGACACAACTGTAATATTTGGACTGTTGTGCTTGCTTTGAGCGCTTACTTTCCTGAAATGTATCAGCACTCAAAAATGTCCATAAATAAATCAATATAATAGATGTAAACCATAAACTTACCCATAAGCACAGATTTTGTGTTGAGTTTTCCTCAATGTCTAGGTTGCATATAACTGCTGTGTCAATGGCATTTCAATGACTATATTTCAACATGTAGTTAGGACCTGCTTCAAACTGAAATATAGTAATTGAAGCAGTCACTGGGTAAGGTTTGGATATTGCTGAACAATCACATTATGAAGAGCTAGACTTAGATCCAAATACCATGCAGACAAGACTACAGAGGAAAACAAAAAAAAAGCAAAAACACTGCAGCCTTGGCTGCTGATGTCACTGGATTCTCAAGTGTTTTTTGTCCGTCAAAAAAAAGGAAAACTGACACAAGAAATATGTTGTGCTGTGCTATCCTGTTTTGTACATTTCCTGAAATCCAAGGTGTAGGGTACAGGAAAAATCCAGTTTGAGAGGGAAGGTCAGCCTTCAGAGTTCGAGGTCTGGAAAAACCATTAGGCGGAATGGAAGGGAAGAGACAAGGTCTAAGTTATTTCCTCTCTTTTTTCTTTTCTCTCCATCATTTGAGAAAAGGGTCGGGGTGGAAGGGGGCTTTATCCTCCTTGGAGTGTCGCAGCAGTCACTGCTGGGAAGGAAGCGATGACAAGAGAATTCAGGACACAGTTGTGTATTGCTGCAGAACAGGACAACTGCTCATGCATCTGGTGGCCCAGGGTCATGGGGTCATACAAAAAGTCACTGTCTGTTGTCTATCTGTTAGTGTGTTTTTGTGTGTCCTTGCTTTAACTTCTTGTGCATCACAAAAATTACATATTTCAAACACTGGAATAAATCCCTGCCAGCTAATAAAATTAAAACAACTACAGGAAATTAATTCAATTAATTCCCAAAATAGATCTAATCATGTATTTGTGGCTATCATGAGGGTTCATGTACAGTGGTTACACAACAGGTTGAGGTGAAAAGTTGCCAAGAGCTGTTAGGTAATCACCTGTAAAACAATGAGCGAGAAATAGAATCAGGAAGTTAAGATTTATATAAAACAGGCAAGGGCCTGTTTTTTTTCTTTTCAAAGTCTCTCCTGATTGGATTTTAAGTCACACTGACTTCATTTTTTCACTCAGGAATAAATACTGAAACCTTTCAGGTTCTTCATGCGGGAAACAATGTCCACACAGTTGCTTTGATCACACAGCAACATTGCCAGGGAAATATTTGAATAGTTTTGTGATTCTTTGGCTCACTTTGTTACCTATTTCTGGGATTGCTGCCCGTCAGTTTTGACCACAAAAAAAAAAAAGAAAAAAGAAAAAAAAAAGAAAGTGAGAGTGAGAGAAAATGCCTTATGCATCTTCATTTTACAATACATGCACAAAGACAAGTGCTCTGGGTCACTTTGCCAAACGAACACCATTACTCTGGAAGCGTTTTGCGAATACAGGTCCCCGGCCTTTTGTGAGCCCACTGTTTAGAGGAACCCTGT
Organism: Lates japonicus; assembly: GCA_033238685.1. Taxonomy (NCBI): domain Eukaryota; kingdom Metazoa; phylum Chordata; class Actinopteri; family Centropomidae; genus Lates; species Lates japonicus. Next base: position 8,938,575 of record BRZM01000373.1, on the reverse strand, counting down.
GGCTTTCCTCAGGTGCTCAGCGTTTCCCTGCAGCTTTCCAAAGCAAGCGTACTGGTTAACCACCCAAACCACTCGAGCATAATGCAATCTCCGATTCACAACACACAAAATGTATTGGCAGCAATCCACAGAACCTAATCCAGGAAGGGGAAACATTTCTGCAAACAGACTCTTGTTGAAAACGTCTAATAAATGGTTTCTCGTCTATTCTGAATGATGTGGAGTCTCCAGGATTTTTCCAAATTTCCCAAGTTTGTGCTTTTTTGTTTTCCTCATTCCAAACTACCAACAAGGGAGAGGGGTAGACAGACAGTGCTGCCTCTGTGCACAAGCACTTTCCAAACACAGAAGGCAGCTGTCCTGGAATGTGCACTGGCGTACAAGCAAGCTCTGAAATTATGGCCCTGGCCATTGCTAAAGAAAATAAAATTGATGCAATCTGTAGAGCATGCAGCTTTTAATTAGTGGCTTCCGTCTCCTAATTGGTTTCTCTCCGTTTCCCTCCGCCTTAATTCGGGATTGGACCAATTGGCCATGCTGCATTTAGTGTGCTTTGTTTGTCTTGAGAGAAACCGTACACCGTAATCAAGGCACAAAATTAACGTTTTCAAGGGCAGCACAGGCAAATCAGTGCACAGAACAGTCAACCTCATTCTTTTTTTAGTTTTCCCCATTTTTTTAAAGGAAATAAATCTGTGCAGATTGTGTGACCAACCAGAGGAAAAGTCTTGTGTTGTGTTGTAAACATAAGTTGTTCTGAGAATGTGAAAGAATGAGGACATAACTTGGGTTCAGGGCATGCACTCCATACTTACATTCTTTGCATTTAGCATAGCATTTCTCAAAGAGCGTGACAATAAGACAAGCTTAAATTCCTTGATTACCAACATTACTAGCAACCAGAGTAGTGAGGTCAAAGGTCAGAGCCACAGACATTAAAGAACTTTTGCAGTGATCATGTAGAAAAATTTAAGGATTTACCGCCTGTTGAAAGAAGAGCATTACAAACAACTCAGAGCTTGAGTATTTCCTGGTCATGTTTGTCACGTCTTTAGACAACGTTTTACATGCAGCACATGTGTTTCACACCAGTGAGAAAATAAATAAAGCCCCATTCATGCGGAAGCCAGGTTTTTGCCTATGCAATAAGCTCTCCTCATAATGGCCTGTGGAAAGTGCATTATCTGAACGCAAATGTTTACCCATGACCTAACAACAGAGTCATGTTTATTGCACGCAACAAAAGCTAACTGTGAGTGAAAACACACAGAAGATCACAAAGCTAAAGCTTACTGTGGTATGTTTATAGCTGGGTATGTGGTCTTTTAGTGGTTTTGTGTCAGAGCGCAGGCGAGTAAACACTCCCATGTAGCTTTCCATTCAAGGTGTGTGAGCATGGTATGGGATGCAGGTAAGCCAATGATGGACATCTCTCAGCTGGCGTATGTGCCGACTTGTCTTTGAATTAAAAACAGTATCAACAAAACAGCTGGAAAGCAGTTCAGAAACTGTTGAAGCAGACAAGAGAGGCTGCACTGCTGGTAGCTTGGTTTGATAACACCAATGAGATCTTTTCCCAAACAACTACTGCTGGACTTTGAGTAGGAGAGATAAGGGTGGGAAAGGACAAGAAAAAAAAACTGAATCCGAAAACAAGGACAGAGGAAAAGGAGATAAAAGCAGGGAAAAGAGAGCAACAAGCAACTGGTTGGCTGCTGACGGCTTACAGCACAAGCTTTCAGGAGCAATCATTTGAGGTCAGGGACAGGTCTGGTTGCCTGGCACTACTGGATTCTCTCTCTCTCTCTCTCTCTCTCACACACACACACACACATGTACACACACATTCCCTGTGTCATCCTCTCTCTGTCTCTCTGTTTACTGTTTCTACCAGCCAACAAACACATTTCCTTGTTACTGGGGCAACTCGAAGAAATTCACTCCTGCATAGAAATCACATTCTCCACACAGCGGTGCAGAGGCCAGGCCTGAACCGCAAGTGGTGTTAAAACTTAGACTGATTATATTACATCAAATTACTGAGATTACTGGAATGTAAAGTATTGGTTTTGGACTCCTGGCATTTTAAGAAGAACTTTATTTAAAAGAGCTATTCTAAGCATTAAAGAATATTTTACCTGTGTTGTGTGCCATGGATGTTTCTTTTCTGGTTACATATGCATAATATAGGTTTGTGCAGTGTAATTGGTGTTTTTTCTTCCTTATTTATAACTCGATATTTTACTAGAAATTGGTCTGTAAAGCAACATCAGCCATCATTTGTCCACTAACACTGACCAAAACAATCTAAATTCTTATTTCACTGAGAGCTTAGGAAATCTGTATTCGTTTAATTGTGTGATTGTGTGCACGTTATCTCCCTGGAGCTGGAGTCGATGTGAAATGCAACAAACATGCAACTCCATTTCTGGAGAGCAAAACAACATAGCAAGTGTGAAGCTGGGCTCTATTAAGAATTTGAGGGCGTAACATAATTCCATGCAACATTTAGCAGTGAAACAAGACACACAGATCGCCCATGGATGTAAGCAGTGCCTGAATTACGAGGGGCAGAAAATAAGGGAGGCGGAGAAGGAGGGAAGATTGTGGGAGGCAGCCGGATAAGTAATAAAGATGATGGAGATATGAGAAAGACAGGAAAAGGAAGAGGGAGATGATGAAGGAGTCCTAGAAAGAGAGGACAGAGTTGAGTTACTCCATTCTGCTTTCTGTCTGTGACCAGTAGGTTTAATGCTCAAACGTCCCTCTCTCTCTTTCTCTCTCCCTCTCTGTCTGTTTACAATTACCGTGCCGCGAATGAATCTTCCACGAATGACCGCTCAACTGGCAGCCCTGACTAGTCAGGAACAAGGGAGCTATTAGTGGAGGAACTGAGGAAGGAAGGAAGAGGAGAAAGCCAAAGGGAAGGCAGTCCAGCTCAGAGGCCCACAGAGGGAGAGGAGGGGAAGGGAGGGAGGGAGGGAGGGAGCAAGGGGGATGGCTTAGAGGAGAAGGGAGGGAGGTTGGGGAGCAGCGCAGAGGGATCAGTACAGCAAAGAGGGACGGGCGATAGAGAAAGAGGGCTCGGCCACATCCCCCTGAGGCGATCTGCTCGGCAGAAGCAAAGCTCCTGGAGGAGGAGGAGGAGGAGGAGGAGGCGGAAGAGACCGTAGCATCCCCTCATCCTGACCCGCCCAACCCCCCCACCCAGCAAGAAGAGGAGATGAAAGAGATTAGTTCTGGGGTCTGGTCCGGTGGACAGTGGACCAGGCAACCTCTGAAATTCTTTCATTTCTCAGGCAACAGGATTTAGGATGGAACCTCCCCATGGCCCTTTGACACAAGAAATACATGAGAGTATTACATGGGTGTGACACTCTCTCAACCCCCTCCACACCCCCCATCTGACCCGAGTCAAGGTTTTTTGGGGCATGAGAGCGCTTCTGGGGACTTCCTGACAGCCATAAATTACTTTGACTTCAGAGATGACAAGCAGGAAAAAAAAGCGCTAGTACCCTTTCTTGTAACACCTTCTCACACACACACACACAGACGCAGTCCCAACCCTAAGAAACAGCCGCCTTTCACACGGTCATTCATCAAGCAGAGCCTGTGAAAGAGGAAATGAAGTGACACTGCGCCGTCATCCTCTTTCCAAGGCATCTGCCAAGTCCTTGCAGCAGGGCCACAGGGCCTCAAAGACCTCAGACATGTTTCTGTCTCACTTTATTGTTGTAGCTCTACCTGACCTCAGGAGCCACACCTTAAGACATAAAATAATCAAAGAAAGAATCCTAACAAGTGCTGAAATGTCTGGATAACAACAAGATTAACAAGAACAAAATGTTCTTTTTTAATTGGTTAAGAGTGTGCCAAACGTTTGATGGTTTCAGCTTCTCAAATGTGAAGATGAAGATGCTTTTCAGAGTTTTATTTCATTGTTAATTAATTATCTTTAGGTTCTGGACTGTTGGCCAAACAAAACAAGAATATATGAGGACACTATTTTCTATTTCACTATTATGTGACATCTATAGACCAAATAATTAATTGGAAAAATGATCAAAAGATTAGTCAATAATCATTAGTTGCAGCCCTAATCCTAATGTTAATTATTCTTCTTCGACATAAAGCAGATGAAGGGCTTATAGTAGCCAAAGGAATCTACTTAACCACATGCTTAACCAACTCTGATATATATATACATACAGCTCCGGTACATGGAAACTCAACTCCTGCTCTGACAGCCAAATGGTCCTCCTCACAGAAGGACCTGGTGGGATTGATTTCATTTCAGCTACAATGGGTAACTTAAATCTTGATGAAGACGACTGAAGCTGGCAGAGGATATACGTCGGGATACCGTTACTCCCCTGGCCTGACCAGTGCGCCTCGGAGATGACTACAGCAAATAATAGCCCATTTGTTTAGTCATTCCCCAAACATAGCACTGGACCTTGTTGGGGTGAACAAAAAAAAAGGGAGCACAAACCTGCTTTTTATCACGGGAAAAAACACACACACTATAGCTCCTTTTGCGACATTAACCGAACCCCCTCCTCCTCCAACTCCCATTTCAAATCCCCCCAAAACTTACACCTTATCCACTTGTAAGCAGCTCTTAATGTGGTGTTGGGATCCCCGGAGCAGAGAGCCGGGCTCAGGGGGCTTCAGCAGGGGATATTTGGAACATACAAAGGGAGTATTATTTGTTGCACCCCCCTCCAGTTGGCCCCCTACCAGCTTCTATTCTGTATGTGGGTCTGACTGTATCCTGATGGTGGCGAATGATGATTCCTTCCTACTCCCTGGTTTTTACACAGCCTAGACAAAGACCAAGCAGGCTGGCTAATGTCCTTTCATGTGGCACATATATTTACCTAATAATCAGCCTAATGTCTAAATTTAACACCTGTGGTAAGGATGGATTTCAAAGATTGAATCATATTGATGTCAGCATATTCTACAACAACATTAAAGCAGTTGAGTTACTAAAACGTTTTGTGTTTCTCAAAATTTGGACACAATTTCCATAAACCTCACTGCCTCCGCTCTGTATTTTGCCTGTGTGCTTAGGTGGGGGGCATGTTGTTTCAGGTACTGGTGAGACAGGAAGGCCAGTCTGAGTAATGGATCCATGAGTCTCAAGGCGTATCAGATGCCAAAACACTGCACAGTGGTTTATAATGTTCTGTGAGAGAATTTTACCACTTAGAAGAGTTTAATTCATTTTTTTGTCACAAGGCAAACAATACAAATACAGTATTCACAACATAGTGATGTAATAGACTGGGGATTAAGTGCCTGCCTGTATTCCGTGTCAAAGCATCTTGTCAGATGACATTGTGTTGCAGCAAAAGTTAGCTGTCGGCTAACCATTGCTGTAAACTAACACAGAAGCTAACACATCTAACAGAAACTAGGATTAGCGCTCAGAGATTAACACTTAGAGAGTTGTAACAACTGTTACATATCTACAGTAAAGCTGAAATATCCTTATTTATATGTGCAGGTTACTGATAGATTGTTATGTAATTGATTGGATTGGATAACTTACTGTGCTCAGTCATTTTTGTTACTGTGTCTATGTTCATTGATTTGTAATATTATCCACCATCATCTAATATAACCACTCAAGTTAAAAGGATATGCACCTCGATAAATACAGCACAGAAGAAGGATACAGCATAGAGGCCAAAAGAAATGCAGACAAAAGACAGTAAAGTAACAATAAAGATGGACACACAGACGTTAAAAGAGGAAAATATACCAGCTCTCCAGCACTATTGCAGGAGGGGGTTAGGAGCAGCATTTATGAGAATAAACGAGATTTCCTGAACTGAGAGCATTCCAAGGGCGCCGGTGGTCTCGGCTTGCCAAGAGGCAAGACGACACATGCTGGAGATGTCTGCCAGGTAGCAGAGCACAAAGAGCCCTCATTTCCTCCCTATCCCTCCCTCACTCACTCCTTCCTCCCCAACACACACACACACACACACACACACACACACACACACACACCAACACACACACCTCCTTCCACCATCCTCATGTCTTTCTCTCTCTCGCTCACCAAAATACAGGAGTAGCTAACGGAAGTACAGAGTATCTGTTGAGTTATAAATGGCAAGTCTAATACTTCTTTTGGTCACCTCAACATTTAGTCACGAAATGGGGAGAAAGTATTAGAAAAAACAGTCATGGAGTTTGATTACAAGCTACAGTAACATTTAAAACATAGGTAGTTTCTTTCCATGACTCTTTTACTTCTATTTTTCATAGTGTCTATGTGGATAATATGTGTTTCCAACTGTTTTTAAACTGCTTTTTGACTGTACATAGTAAATTACATCGGAAAAGTTATAGAAAGCTCTTCTTTAGCTTTCTTCCACTAAATTAAATGTTCTTACAGCTAGATAACCAGAGGTAGCCTGATCATGTAGGGTTTTTTTGTTTTGGCGTCTGGTCGGATTGGAGGCTTTTTGCAGTGTATTCTTGGATGCACACATGTGTAAGCTGATGCTAATACAGCCCTTGAAGTTTGATACTTGCCTGGGGATCCTGCACCCCCCCCCAATACTCACAAACACACACACATGCACACAGCTTCCCAGAGCTCATCCATCCCTAGGTGGTATCCCATTACGTGCTCGCAAAGACACACACACACTCTTTTTGCTTTCTTTTGCCACTGTAGCTTCACTGCGCCACAAGCCAAAACTCTCACTCTGCCTTCTCATTACTGCATCTTACAAACATAACCAGGGCAGGAAATACTTTGAATACTCTCAAAACAAGATGGTGAGCGAACAGCGTTTAAGCAAAGAGAATAATACCAAAACTGGCGAGCGGTTAATTTTGATTTAGAACAGTGTGCTCTGGATGAAAACAGTTAAAAAGTTAAATTTAGCGAGAACACGGACGAGAGCGCAGCATTTAAGCAGAGAATAACGGTGCGGATAATATCGACGGCTCGGCTCAGCTTCAGCGGGACACCCTGTACTGTGGCAGCGGGGCCCTATTCAGAACTGTGCAGTCAGGAAAAAACTGTGAATAAGCTCTAATCCTTTAAGACAGCACCAATAGAGATTCCATCATGCTTGGCTCGTCACGAGAGGAGAGCAAAGCTTTGGGAGATGATAACGTCAGTCCAACACAAAATAAAATATGGCCTGTTTTGACTGGCTGGCTTATAGCTGCTCTTTTAGCTAAGGGTTGTTTCCTGTTGAGTGGAGGCATGGCTCAGGTGGAGGTTTCTGCCAAAGAAAAGGCAAAACAAAAGGTATTCACAGAGCGAAACTCTGAGGATCCTCCGATGCCCTCTCGTGAGGCCACATAACAAAGACTGAAATGTTTTGAGTGTTCAAGGGAGGCTTTATTCACTTAAGTCACAATGTACAGTCTTTATAGAGGAAGGATTTCAGAGGCGTTCATGTGAGCAAACGCACACAAAAGCACAATGTATATTAGATGCACACAACTGTATGGTGCTTTTGCCTTAGGTTACTTTACTGTGGAGTCATACAGGGTTTCAATTAGTTGATTAATCGGTTGACCAACAGAAAGTGAACTCTGAAACTCAACTTTCAAGACAATGTGTATGAAATGAAACCTGGATCTGCTGAGGAAGTTTGAGTGATACGCACAAAGGCTACAGAACATCTATTAAATACTGTTTCTAAGGTTAAAAATAAACTTTGAAATTCTAGATTAATTCATTATATAAATGATTTATCAAGCAAAAATGAGAAATATCTGTTTAGCTTCTTAAATGTGAGGATTTGCAGCATTTTCTGTCTCATATTTTTGTAAAGTCAGTCTTTTGAGCCACTTGACGACATTACTTTGGACTCTGGGAACTTGCAATTGGCATTTTTCTCTGGTTTCCAACATTTAATAAACCAAAAGAAAAAACTGAAAGATTAATTTATCTTGAAAAGAATCATTACCACATTAAGTGCCACAGTGAGTTCTGGTTCCAGTTTATCAAAGTCAATTTAATTTTCTTGAAAATTATTTATAAGTTCTTTGACATTTTTCTCAGTAGTAGTGAGGTGAGAAACTCCACCATTCTGGTTCACCAGGCAGGTGATAACAAAAGCGTAAATCATTTGCAAAACACAGCTGATTAAGATCTGGGATACCAGCATGCTCAAGCACACATGAATGGAAAGCCACAAACAACACACACGCACACACGTACATGCACGCACACACAAGCATACACACATACAGGCACTGATGTGAGTTGTGAATGCAAAAGAGGAGGAAGGAGAGGAGGAAAAAAAAAATCTAAGCCACGCTCAGCTAATGCCCGAATATTTACCAAGTGGCCCACTAATTACAGTCTGGAGGAATTCAACTGTGATTACAATTAGCAACGTCCAGACTGGCTAGGAAAACACTGGCAGATGTTCAGGCTGCTTAATCTGGCCTGATGTCAGGTATTTACTTTGTATCACTCCTGCTAAAGCCCAGTAGTAGCCACAGAGGGACTTCATGAATTAATTCACCTTTCATTAACATGCTCCGTGTGGCCAGATGCAGTGCAGTCATGTGCGTGAAATTAAAATGTAAAGAGGAAGAAGTCGTTTTGATCCACTTAGAAGATATAAATGGGGAGTTTTTGTGGGTCCGCTGACTCTGTAAAAATAAGCATGGCCTAGACTTATGAATAGTGACCGTAAAATAGTCACATGTTGCACAACTGCAATGCTAGTCTGTGTTACTAGAAGTATCTTAGGACACAAGACCACAAGACTGTGAAGGCTCATAAAATATCTCACAAGATCTCATGCTTTAGCCTCATGTTTCAGTGTCACACATCACACATCACGCTGCAGAGCTGCAGCTCAGTAAAAATACTGGATAAAACAACTAAATTACTGCTAAATTTAGAGAGACAACACAAAAATGTTGCTATACCAAACATGCAGCACAAAGTATCATAATCCAACAGTACAGGTTATTAAATAATACAACATGTACAGTTCCTTGAGACAATAAGTCAGCTTTTCAGCCTGTTTTTATGTGGTAAAATTTTATTTCCTGTGACATGATTGCTGCTGTTGCCAACCACAAAAAATGGCTGAATTTGACACCAAGCCATCACTTTTCTCTAAATTCCTTTTATCACTATGAGAGCAAACTGAACCCCTAACTGCAAATGCTCCTTACTCTGTCCACAAATAAACATAGAGGCAGGTTGATACATTTTTTATAAGCTGCTGTTTCTAATCTGTCAGTATTGAACATACTTGTCAACAGAACTGACCCATGTCAAGTTTGGCACCATCTTCTGTTGAGAAACCACACTACAGTACAAGGGGCTGATTTTTAGAGGGAGGAGCCTGTAAACATGAAGAGGGAAGAGGAGCTGATACAGAACATCAGAGGATAGAGAAGACAAGATTTTCTGATGTGGTGGTTAACAACGGTTACACTGAGACAACAAAGCAAAACACTTAATGCTGACCTTTATCTACATCCTCAGAACCATGCTGAGATTGAAATGAAAGAAACAACAAAGAAACTGCCACAAAAATAATGTCTATTCAAATTCATGGATTCAGCAAAATTCATCTGGTGCTGATTATTTGCTAATGTTAATGCTAATTTTAGTGGTTTCTGCAAAAAACTGGCAAACAGTATTATCAGGGATGAAGGTGTTACAACCATTTGTTGTCATCCTACCAGCATGGTAACATGCCCAGGGAGCTGTTCGGTGACTCAAACGGCATCCTGGCACAATTTCACCCACAACAAGGTGAGTGAAATAAGCAGATAAGATTTGTGAGTGGGTGGGCCACTGTGCTCAGACCTATCGGAACATGATATGTCTGTAGAGTTATAGTTTAATATTATTTGTATTTGTAAAATAATAATATTATCAGCACTCGTGCTGAGAAAGATGAGATCTTGTGTTCTCAAGTGAATATTGGTGAATCCCAGGTTAAGTCATTCATAACACTCCAGTTAACTGTAACTGTACACAACCTGGTGGATAAGATGCAGTTTGCTGGGTTACACTTAACAACCAAGGTTCTGGTATACTGATTTGGTTAAAGAAAACATAGACTGATGTGATGTGTTACCATCAAGCAACAGTAAAAATAAGCAGTGTTGAAACAACCCATCAATTGACTGATTAGTCAGTCAACATAATGGTAAATAACACTTTCCCTGATAATTTAGTGCCAGACATTCTCAAATGTGACAATTTGCTGCTTTTGTTTGTTTCATATCATTTTTAATTGCGTATTTTTGGGTTTTGGAGAGTTGGTCAGACAAAATAAGCAATTGGAAGATTTCACTTTTGCTCTGGGAAAGTTTGGTTTCACTATGTTTCCTTGATATGACACATCAAATGTTAAATATAACATCACAAGTGTCAAAAGCAGAGGAGAATAATTCATTATCACTGTCTTATTCCCAGTGCAGCCAGGTTATATTAGGTCTGTCACACACATCCAGTCCTTTCTATCGACTCTAATTCTATTGCCTGTTTTGTTTTGGCCCCTTCATTTAATAACAGCCCAGTTGGTAACTTCAGATCCCAAACAAAGACCCATCTGCTACTAATCTTCTCCACTGTAAGTAGCTTTGCCTCCTGATAGCATGGATGAAGCTTGGTGCACATTAGGGTAAACAAATAGATCATTCAGTTTAACTACAAACCAACACTATCTTTCCAGAGGAATAAGCCACCTAGTTTTACAATAACAAACTGGAAAAGGAAAAAAAAAGCAAAGATGTGGTTTTAGACAGACTACAAATGGTGAAAGGGACGTCTTGTTTGAGCGAGTGTATGTGTTTGTGTGTACAATCAAGTAGATGGACAGCTGCTCGACAAACAGAGTGACAGGAGGTACTTCCTACTGAACAGGCTGGATAAATATCCCTGGTGGTGCTAATCAATCACCACAGCCAGGTCAAGGGAGGTCAGAGGTGGGCCTGGGTGATTGGCGCAATACAAAGGAAAGAGGAAGTGTAAGAAGTTTTTTTAAGGTGGAGGGCCTCAGTAGGAGGTGTGCTGGTGGAGGGGGTTATTTGGTGACATGTCATCAGGCAGAGGAATGGACTAACCTGCTCACACTGGTCACTGCACCTTCAGCATTACCATATACCATTTATTTTACAGCATTTGTAACAAATGGTGTTTTTAATACTTAAAACGGACATTATGTGTGAATCTGTATGTGTTGGGCACAAAAACTGACTGCTCTGTTTTTGTCTGGAGTTGTGACAAAGCTGTAAGGTGCATTACATTTATCACCTGTGATACAGAAGCGAGAGGAAGTACTTTGAGTGCTTGTGTGAAAACGTTGTATTATCTTTTGTTATCTGTTTGTTAAGATATGATTCGGCTGCATTAGTCACATTGTATCTGTATGTTGTTGCATACCTGGTCGTGTTTGTCAGTGCTGTAATTCAAAGGCAAGAGGAAGTCGGAGGACTTTGTGTGCGTGACTTTGTGTGTGTGACAGGATGTCTTAGTTATAAAAGTTAAGCTTCGGCATTACTTAATATGGAATTTAGATTTGGCCAACTGAACAACTGAAATGCTGTCATATACCATTTATACTTTCTAGAATTTGACCTCTTTATTTATTAAATAAAAAGACATTCTGTCGCAAGTCAAAACAACCCTCGGACTTAGACAAACAGCTTGATAAAAGAACGGAAATCTACACTATCCTGTAGCTGTGGTTGAAAGATGGAGAGCAGGCCTGCTCCTTTCAAATAACGTAAAGGCCACTTTCTCCCCTCTTTCCATCCCTCCTACTCTGTCCATCAAACAGCTGAGGCCCCTGGAAGCCTCCTCTGCTCCATCAGGAGCCGACAATGACTTCATTGACACCCGAGCATCCCATTAATCTTCATTTGTCCCATCATATCCTGCTATTGGTATGGAAATGCCCGGCCATCTCCGGTGTGAACTGACAGTCTGTGTCGGTGGTGGTGAAGGGGCGGTAAAGGAGGGTATGGGTGCTAAAACAGTAAGGGGTGGTGGTGAGGTGCTTATCTGTCCATTTGGCAGCTTCCGTTCCCAGTGTAGCTCATAGCTTCTTCATTCAAATGACTTGAACCTTACTAAACACACACACACACACACACACACACACACACACACACACACACACACACACACACACACACACAGTAGGGGGTGTGGGCATGACAGGGTAATCTGATTTCTCAGCTGCCCGGGAGACCACTTCCTGAGAGGGAGGCCAGCTTGTGGAAGGACGCATGGGGATTCCCATCTGTCCACCCAGGGGCTTGACCCCCTACCTACTGTTAATAGAGTTTCTTTCTCTGCCTCTTTTTCTCTTAATGCATCTTTTTCCCCTGTCAGATATACACACACACAAACCCACACTCCGGCTGCCTCTATGCCATTCCCTTAATGGAGTTTGAAATGAAACGGCAACCAGTTGCAGAGGTGGAGGAAGTTGCTGTCATTCCTCCACCGCAGGGATGGATCAATTCTCCACAAGCGGGCTAGAAATGGGGTGAGGGGTGAAGTGTTTGGGGAGGGGGTTACCCAAAATTTGTATGTGGAGGATTTCTCTGAGGAGTATCTCCAAGTGCTGATGGATTTGCAGTGAGCAGTTACCAGTTTACATAAAACAGACTCTTTCATGCTCTATTCGCAGTCGAGATACATGATTATTATGTCTAAAAAGAAAATAAGTGAATAGAAAATGATGTTTGGATGGAAGAGCTGAAACAGTAGGATTATGGCAAATGTATGGAGATGAATACATAAGGAAAATATGAAAATATAACCAAGCGACAAACATCAAAGTTGAAAATTTTCATACCAATTTTGACTCACTCCACAAGTTTATGTGGTATGTTTGTGGTATTTTAGAACGAAACACTTCCTTAGAGCATTATTAGTAGGTGTTTTTAGACTAAGTAGAGGAGGCGACCCAACAGCAAAAAAAGTGGAAGAAAGACAGAGACAGACGGCTGCCTGAGCAGGAGCTTAAGGAGCGCCGCGACAGTCTCCTTTCCTGTGTCCTTTTTGACAAGGCACAGACTCCGTCTTTGATCAGCACTCAGGAAATTTCATTAGAACGGAGATGGGTGGATAAGAGACCAAAGAAAGCTTTTGTGGATGGGAAGAGGAAGAGAGGGAGATAAAAGGGTAGAAAAATAGAAAATGGAGGAGCACAGAGGAATAAGTAGACTGATAGTAAGAGCTCCGATTTCTAAATTTGTCATGGAGCGGAAGAAGAGGCAAACCTTTTCCTCCCACCTATAGTGTGTTTAAATTGACTGAGTCAGAGGTGAAATTATTACTCTGTTGCAGATGTGCACTGGCATGGCTTGAGCCTTATTAATGCTCACAACCTGTGGCTAGGACCTGAAAATGAGACAAATAGCTGCAGATGTGAAATGTTTATTGAATGAATCACACACACTGAATAACAGGTGTCCTTACTTTTCATGAGTTACTTGCTCCAAATACTGAAGGACCCTGATGCAGATTAGTGAGCAGTTAAGCTTAAAATATTGATGTGATGCGACTGTACGTTCAACTGAATTTGTCATGGCAAAAGCAGTTCAGTGCCAAATAAAAGTTGGCACAGTAGTGCTTTAAGCTAAATGCTATTGTCAGCACAGTAACCTGCTCACTGATCACCATTCAGTTTGGCCTGTCCATATCCTTATATCCATTAACATTATGAAAGAATTTATTTTTCAGTCATGATGAACCCCACATTTGAACAGAACGGGCAGGAAATTATTTGGTGCTGTTTAACTAAACAAACTAAAATAACAGAGTACAAGTTCCAGGATGGAACTAAATCAGTCCAAGCATGCTTCGTATAAATGCCAAACATGGTGTAAAAATTCTGCTAGTATTAAATTCAGCTGCACTAAAACAACACAGTGACAGCATCCAAACAAACAGGAGAGAGTTGAAGAAGACAGAACGGAGCAAGCAAACCTTTAACCTTATCAATCATGTACAACAGAGGAAGGGAGGCAGAGGAGGAGACAAGGGAGACACCCACACAACATCTCCCCAACCTTATCAATCACGGACCAAAGAGGAGGAAGGAGAGGGAAAGACAGAGAGCTGGCATCTGTTTACCTTATCGATCATGTCCGGCCGGTTGGTGGCGGCCAGCACAGTGACGTCTCGGAGCTGCTCGACGCCGTCCATCTCTGTCAGGAGCTGAGCCAGGACCCGGTCACCTACACTGCCGGAGCCCGAGGAGCTGATGGGGTGCATGAGAACACAAGACAGATGAGAGGATGGAAAGAGAGAGAAAGAGAGATGAGATTGATGTGTGGAATGGATGATTGAATCTAAGGATGGATGTTGGAGAGGGAAAGGGATATATCCAAATCAGTCAGAAACTTGGAAAAAGGGAATTATTGATGGTGTAAAGTGATGAATTGCAGATAGATAATGGAAAGATGGGACGTAATGTAAAGGAAAAAGAAGAAATACGAAAAGAACAAAGAAATGGAATAATGGAAATAAGATAGTAATAATGGAGATGAATGTATGATGGATGAATGAGTGGATGAATGATACTAAATCTGTAGCAGCATACAGCTTCCTGCTCTCAGGAGTCCAATACAACACATGCCTTAAACCTTTCACATTTGTCACTGATATTAGCAGTGTTACATAATAATGAAAACTGTCCAGTTATCGAATACTTCTAAGAAACTTCTGCATAGTTTCTGTGACACTCCATTAGCAGGTTCTGTCATTAGCACAATTCTTCTTCTTCTTTCAGCTTTGGCAGCAAAAGTGAGCTTTCATGCCAACGACATCCTACTGAACAGAACTAAAAAAAAAAGGCAGCAGAAAACAGGACATCCATCTCAAATAAAGAACTCGCTTTTAAAAATATCACCTTGTTTGGCCTTGTAAAAGTAGCGCCTCTGTTCTGCCAGTCTGGCAAAGTTTGGAAATGGTCATCTCTCCCAGGTTTCATCAAATTCATCATTTCACATAATGTGGAATAGTTGATCGTGGTTAGCCAAGAGGAGTTGAATTAAGGGCAACTGGACTTCTGGAGGCCATGAGAACTAATGGACCAAGTGGCATAAATGGCCTTAATAACAACCCCACAGAGGTTAAATACCTGGGTCTCCCCATCAGTCAGAACTGAGGAAGTCTCTCTTTTGGGTGAGAGGAGAAACATATTCAGGTATCTACAGCCAAGTCCAGTTGCCCTTGATTCAACCCTTCTTTTCTAACCATGACCTGGATGACTGCTGCAGCAGGATGGTGTGTGAGAGACCGACACAAAACAAACCACAGCGCCCCATGGTAATGAAGGGACATGTCACACAGTACACCAGCGTCATTTACTGATGTGTTTTTAATAGTTTTTGGACAACAATGTGACACAGCTATATCAGGCCTTGGCTACACCGGTAAAGCTTTTTATAGCATTTGCTGACAGTAGGAAAAATATAATATAGAGTATTACTAGCTCTGTCCTTTAAGACACTCATCACTGTGTTAGACGCTGCATTACAAGGTGGTTATTTTCCATAGCGCTGTGCAGACAGCCACCCTTCCCAGCTCAAACACACACACACACAGTCTCTGTTGACAGGGCCAGCGGAAGTGCCAGACGTCATTAGCAGAGACAAGGCCGCAGAGGAACACAAAGGAGCTCTGTCACTGAGATATGAAGGGAGAGAGAGAGGGAAGGGGACAGAGAGAGAAAGTTTGGGTGAGGGGGAGATAGTGGAGCGAAATGGAAGAAGGGAAGAGGACTGGGAAAAGCAGGACAGAGCGGGGAACTGGAGAGAAAGAAGAGGTATGAGAGAGAGAATGTGGTGAAAAAATGTGGGTGAAGGAAAGAATAAAAGTGGTGAGAGAAAGTGGGGGAGAGAGTGAGCAATAGATGGAGAGATGACAGGAGAGAGGATGAGAGGAAAAGAAAAAGAGGGGAAAGATGATGTAGATGGGTAAATGAGGGAAGGTGGGATGAGGGTGAGTGACGGAGACACAACGAGCAAGGGAGGGAGAAATGAAGAGGAAGGCTGAGAGAAAGTATTTCTGCCTTTCATTGAAACATTTTACTCTTGTTCATTTATTGTTTTTTTCAAATCCAATGATCTGTTTTCTTTTCTCTTATTATTATGATTATCTTCCCGTCTCCTCCCTCTGTTCTCTGTCAGGACTTCAATCAGTTTATTTTCCATTCAGTCACTCCTGAAAAAAGAAATTCCTCCTCTAATTTGAAAACAATTCTTTTTCTCTCTTCTCATCAATCAGTCTCTGCCTCTATCATAAGTTCTTTGTTTGTATTTTTCTTCTCTACTCTCTCACTCTTCCTGACTCCTTTCTTCCTGTCTTCCTCATTTCATTCCACCAGTTTGGACTCATGGCAGGTAGGCTGACAGATTTACAGGTGCTTCTCATCTCCTGCCTCGACGGGGGAAAAAAAAAAAAACGCTATACAGCAGAGGCTGTCTGGTTGTGTCAACAGTTTTGAATTCTTGCTGGGGTGTGTGAGCCACTTCATTGATTAAACATGGCAGGAAGTGAAGACCAATAAATATCCTTTATAGATCAGCGCTAAGTGCATTTAAAAAAAAAATGGTGAGTGGCCTAGAGGCACAGGTCCAGCCATCACAGAGAGCTGACAAACTCTCATGCTGTACTGCGTTATTAGTGAGCACTGGCTGCAGCTGCATCAGGGGGTGGGGTGGGGGTCCAGAGTTGGTACAGTCTCAAAATTGAACATCAAGATAAGGAGGGGGAAGCTAAATCATACTGTAAAAGCAGAGTGAACTCAACAGTCCCACTGGCAAAAAACTGATTGATGAAGACAAGCTGAAATACAGTTGTATCCAGTACACTGGAAATGAGTCTAGACTGCACTGAACATCAAAGTGCAGTGTTCAGGATCCTCTGGGAAATGCATGCTCTAAAGTGCTGTCTACTGAATGGCCTGGCTTATCTAGCTCAGTAGTTTGGGAGAGTTAATTGGATGAAACATAAAGGTAGAAAAACAGTGACAAGATGGTGGAAAAGTGGACTGTTGCTTTTGCCCAATTACAAAACAAACAAACAAAAAATTAAATTTGATTATTTTTTTAGGGCTGTCAGTATCAATGTATTGAATCAATATACCTTACAATATCATATCATATATTACTGATACTGAATTTGACTTGTTGGGATTCACAAAATCTTTTTGTCTTGAAGGAAAATATTTTTTAATTTAATGAGTGTTTGCGATTCTAGTATAGAATAGTCAGATATTTACATTTTCATTTAACACAAACTGTTTTTCAAGATCAGGGGCACGTTAACAAAAATGTCTAAATATGTTATGTCTTAGACGCTACGTAGCATTTGAAGCATCTCACTGAGAGTCCACATAGAAAAGTTATAAGGACGGTCCGCTGGCCTCTCTGTGCTCCTTCCTGCAACATTTAGTTTCATCGACTGGTTTACCAGGAAGCATGCTGCATATTTGGCCTTCCCCATCTGCCGTGGAAGGGCACAATGAAGTGTTTGTGTGCCTCCGATCTGTGTCCTCTGTCCGCCCCCCCGTCCTCTTTCCTTTAAGCCACAGATGTTCCCAGTGCCATCCCTCTAAAGCGTCTGCAGACAAGACTGTGTTCTGTGTTCGCCAGTGGTGAAAAGCCGCAAAAGTCCAAGAGGACACCATGGGAACTGAGTGGCTGGCTTTGATAGTGCAGTCATGCAGACTTTTTGGGATGTTTGCTCCATCCGTTCATAAGTGAATCTTTGTGAGATGTGTGGGGACAGAGGCTACGGCTGGGAAATTAAAGCAGACCGCAGCGATGACTGTGCATTTGTCATCTCCAGACAATGAATGACCAAAGCACTGAAAATAGTAAACACTGGACAGTAGCAGTGGTGAACAGTGAACAATTACCCAAGGAACTATGAGGGAGGAAATGCATGTTTATCACGTGGGAAGGAACTGTCTTCGACATTATTTTTGTCGCTGCTTGGCATCTTTTTTCCCCCCTAATTACAGGCCTCTTTCTATGGCATTAAGAAAAAGAACATGGTGTACCTTCCTCTTTCACTGGCAAGAGCATCGATCTCATCAAAGAAGACGATTGACGGAGCCACGGCCCTCGCCTTCCGAAACACCTGCAAGCAGCGTCAGCAACAATAGAGATGAGGAAAACAGGACAAATCTTTAACAGGACCAATGAATCATTCTCAGCCAGAAGTGCGCACAAACATACACAGGAAATACATAACACTCATTAGTGTCATACATCACATCTCAGCTCATCCGTCCATTATATCAATGACTAAAAATATTCAGGTTGCTACAATTTTAACTCTTCAGTTTGGTAAGGATGAACTCATCAGGAAAGAATGTCAGCTCGCATAACTTTCTGTTTTACATAAGGACAGTGTTGACAAACTATTGTAAACCACTCGACTGTGATAATCAGGTAAAGGGAAGTTAAATGTACTTACCTCTCTCACAGCTCTTTCAGACTCTCCAACATACTTGCTCAGTAACTCTGGCCCCTGAAAGAAAAGTTTTAACAGTATTGAAGTGTTAAGATTTGGTCTATAATTTGACAAGCTGACAACTTGAAATGTTTAGGCACTGCATTATATTAATTAATAATCAAGGCAGAGTGCTAGGTTTTGTTTTAATTGCAGAATAAGTTGGTGACGTAAAGTAAAAAGTACACTGAGCTGACAGATCCCTAAAGAGGATGTCTGAGGTTCGATTTTAAGTATCTGATTTCGAGCATCGATAAATAATCATCATCACCATTAAGGCTCCATGACTAATCCTGGTTATGTTCTGGGAAGTATCATCTGATGGAAATGTGTTTGTAAATCGTTTTGTAAACTGAGAACTAACAATGTGAGAGATCATGGACAAGCAACTGTTGCTCTGTGGCTTTTGGAGATGATATAACGCAGAGTGAGAAGAAGGACAGCAGGTTGTGTGTGTGTGTGTGTGTAATTGCACAGCACTGTTTCAGCGCTCACTGTAAATTGTGTACTGGTTTATGTTTGTGTGTAACACGTGGTTCACCTGATGGATAAAGAAATTTCTCACTGTGTGATTGTATGATCACAACATTACCACTATTGCTCCTACTGCTGTCCACACCACTGCAAGTAAAACAGCACTACTAGTACTGCTACTACCGCTGCTGTTACAGTGTAATTACCACTGCTGTTTTTACACTGCAAATTAAATCTAATCTTTGGTATGTTCTCAAAAGCAAAACATGGGAAAGTGTCATCAAGACAATAGTGCTGTGGACTCAGATGTCTAAAATTACTGCCCCCAGCACTTCTGCTTCTACTACTCGCACTACAACCACCGCTTATTTTACTCCTCTTACCACCTCTACTAATTGAACCACCCATATCTTCTTCTTCTTTTAACTTTTTAATCCTTTCCTCCTTCTCCTCTCCCTCACTCAGAAGCAGATAAACATCCACTCAACCCTCAGAAGAACTTCCTCCCCAGCAATCCACTCTTTCAACACCCCTGGGCTGACGGAGGAGACGACACTTAACTCCCAGCCCTTTTGTCTCCTGCAGTAAAGTGTGGAGGTTGACTCATTAATCCCAGGTTCCTCTCTCCGTGGCAGAGTCAAAGGTTGGACATGGTGAGTTTAAAACCATTGACACTGTAGAGATACGAGCTGGTATGTGTGTGTGTTTGTGTGCACATATCCATCTGCGGATGTGAGTGTGTTTCGGTGGCTGCAGTGGGAGGAAACTGAAATTGACAAGATGATAATAGGGCTTTTTTACGCAGAGGAAACAGGCTGAGCCTTAAAGTATCCACATTTAAATCTGGATAACATATCTATGTCAAAGCAACTGCTGCACTGGAAAAACCTGATACTGTTATTGCAGATGCTGGAGAGCAGCTTTCAGCAGGAGGGACAGGATGTTTTTTACCCTTTTCATAGCACAGATACTCTTCCTGATGACTTAAAACCTGCTGCACGAGACTGTAGTACGACTCTTTTTATCACCTTTTGTATCAAACACAATACGTAATTCAACAACAATGATAATGTCTCCAACACTAGCATGAATGCACTTTAAATTTCAGCTACTGTACACTTGTGAAATATAATGCCTCACCCAGACAGTGTAGATTTCAAGCAGTTAGAGTTTAAGAAAATAAGTTTGTGCAACATTTAAGGAAAATTGTAGCTACTTTGCCCCTGTGCAAACTGTAACATCTGACTGCTAAAAACAATAAACAAAGCTAATTTAAGAATGAGTCACACTAGTGTTTGCCGATGGCTTAATGTCCCTGCTTGAGAGCTTCTGTCGAAGCTTTTCTGTCTCACATGGCAACTGCTTTTCAAAATATTCACTGATCAACAATTCAACAAGCTGATCAATCAATCTCCGTCAACCAGGCCTGGATGGGCGGGGGCGAGTGTGACAGTGGGGGTGGCAGAGAGGATGGGGTGATGAATGAGAAGGGACAAACATGGGGGTCGAAGGTCAGAAAAAGATGCACTCTGCAGAGGAAGTTGGGCAGTCAGACCGCCTTCAGGTCATTAAGGAAACATCTTTCAAACCCAGTCCAGTAACCAAGGAATTATGTTCCTAATGGACAAATCTAATCCAATGCCAATGGTCAGTGCCAGCGCAGGAAGTAGTGAGAACTAGATGGAGCTAGGCAGAAAGTAAGGGTGAGAAGGTCAGGATGGCACGTGACAAGTCCAATTTTTTATTGACCACAAAGACAATCTTTTCCTAACCTTAAACGGGCTATTTGTAAGTTTTCTATGCCGCCAAACATGGTTTTGTGCCGGGAGCAGGTGGTGGTGATAGTTAGAACATGCCCTCTGAGCAGCGCTACTTCTTCAGGGCAGACTAGATGCTACAGTGATTAGCTATCAGAAAGTAATGAGATAGGTTGGTTAGGCCGGGGCTAGCTGGTTAGCATGCAAACTTCAGTAGAATAAAAGAAGTGATTGAACTAGAAGCAAAACACTGCTGTTGCTTTCTGCCACTGAAGACAGATAGATAGCAGTTAGATGTTGAACTAGCACTGTTTCCTCTAGACTGGTAAGTAACTAAAGTGCCACAGACGTATTGTAGATAGCGAGAATGTGAGGAACATCTGTGTTGAACGAAATTCAGTTTTGCACAATATTAACTAGTAAAAGAATTGCTTTAACCACATTAAACCACACTTGATGTTATTTGTATGTAATATGTGGATGACAATCTCTTTTGTGTGTCATTCTGAAATAGAAAATAATCTGTGCATTCTGTCTTTTACAGTCCTTATGTTTTGAATCAAAACCACTGTAATTTCAGCAACCAACTTTTTGGCTACATGGTTATTAATAAAAAAAATGGCAATTGCAACTCGAGTACTCGACTCTGGGATAAGACTGCATCAACAAATCATCAATCATCAAGCTAATGGCATCACTTCTAAAAGCTTGCTCAAAACATGTTGGCTATCACTAAACCTGCAGTAAGTCAGCACAAGTCTTGAACTATTTTTTGAGTTAAGTTTTTGGATAAGCTCCATTCCCTTATTCTGTTTTTTTTTCACTGAGTCATAGGCAGTGTTTTGCCAGATCATTCAACCAAGAATATGATATGAAGAGGCACACCTGTAACACATTATTTGTTCATATTTATGTATAAAGGTTGGGGAAAACAAGACCCTTTGCCCTTTTGCCCTCTTTGATTAGAACTCATCATTCACTGCACACCAAAAAATCTTGTCTAGACAAAGAAAACAAGCAATACCACTCTGATGAAATGGAATTATGACTCAATGATGAAAACTCACTTTAATAGCCAGAAAGTTGAGCCCACTTTCATTAGCCAGGGCCTTGGCTATCATGGTCTTGGAGCAGCCGGGGGGCCCATAGAGCAGGACTCCTTTAGGCGGTTGGATGCCCATGCGGGTGAAGGCCTCAGGGTGTCTCAGAGGCCACTCCACGGCCTGCTTCAGTTTCAGCTTCACCTCCTCCATCCCACCTACATCTGACCAGCGGACCTGGAGGGAGGCGACAAGGCAAATTAAGGGAATGTTAAGAGAAAGAGGTAATTTAGTTTTATAATGAGTTGGAGGACAGAAATGATTTTTATTTACATTTATATTACAGTGCCGTGGCAAGCTCCATGATGCATGTAAAAATACATGAGATGAAATGCCTAATGAAGCAGACAAGCACGCAGACAAATCAACGTCTCATAAACCTTGGCATTCCATGTAAAACAATTACATAGTTATATAAATGCAGCATAAGGTTTTGGCATCTAGTATTCTAAGATTTATTTAACCAATTTCATACCAATATGTTTGACTGAGGCTGCTTGAACAAGAGAGTAGCAGAGTAGTAGAATAGAAGTAGTGGTAAAACAACAAGCAGAAGTAGTCTTAGAAAAAGCAGCAGTAGC
Organism: Lates japonicus; assembly: GCA_033238685.1. Taxonomy (NCBI): domain Eukaryota; kingdom Metazoa; phylum Chordata; class Actinopteri; family Centropomidae; genus Lates; species Lates japonicus. The sequence continues at coordinate 8,916,161 of BRZM01000373.1, read as the reverse complement.
AGTGGAAGAAGTAAAAGAGGACAAATAAGAAGAAGATGAAAAAGAACATAGTAGAAGCAGAAGAAGAAGAGAGCAACCCTGTTTGGAGTCCAATCAAAGCGTTGAGTAAAATGGCGTCAGGCTCAGTGGTATTAATCAATCACACAATAACATGTAATCAAACAAAATGCATCATATATGTTACACTGGAAGTGGGTAATAATGAGTGTCCAAGTTCTAATAAATGATTACCACTGGTCTAATGTACAGCTCTAACTCGCTCTGGTTCCTCTGAAGTATCATACAGTTCTAATCTGTGGCAGCTTAAACACAAACACATCGCCAACAATAAATGCAACAGACCAAACAAACTCTGATTGCACACTGATGTCACTGATGTTCTCATGTAACCCACACGGAGGACCTTTTTAACTTTCTGACCGCCCGAGTAAATTGCAGAGAGCTGCAAGTTCTTCCAGACGGATGACGGAGGTCGAGTGGGAGAGGAGTGGAGAGAAGAAAAATATAAAAGCATATTTGGAAGGAGACGGAGGAACTGAGGGCTCGGGTTGAATCAGGGAGACTCTGGATGGAGTGAACAATACAAGAGGGAGTCAGCCAATGGCTGTCTGTCTGACAGATGGAAGGAGGGAGGATGGGGGGGCGAGAGAGTCCGGCAGTGAACAACCGGAGGAGATAAAGCAGATAAGGAGGAGAAACTCTCATCCAAATCCCTCTCTCATCCTTCCTGTCCCTTTCTTCATTACCAAGCCTCTCTTCCCTCCCTTCCTCACATTTTCAGCTCTGACCCCTTCATATCTTTTTCCTCCTCTTCTCTAACTTCCCCATCCTTCTCTCTCTGCTTATCTTTTTTAAAATCAACCTCCATATCTGCTCTCTCTCCCAATGTTCCTGTTTCTTTTCTGTCTTTTTTCTGTCTTTGCTGCACTGCTTTTCTCTCTCCCCAGACTTGGCTCTAACTCTCTGATTACATTTATATGCACACATGAAACCAGGTTACTGGGAGAAATGAGCTCACGCAGGAGGTTGCACAGTTTGTTTACATACAATGTAGTAATCTCGTCACTGTAAAGTCTGTGTATACACACAGCAGGTCAATAATCAGATTTCTCACCTTCTCCTGACCTTTTTTTGGGAACCTTTTTATTCAATTACTTTAAAGAGAAACACAACTTCCTGTTTACTGCTCTTTTTTGTCTGATAAATCGCCCCAAGTGATGACACTTGAGTCAGCTTTGGCTTGGGCTGACTTCAAGTTTGAAAATTGAAAAAAAAAATTGAACTGAATTGTCTTGTGGCACCAGATTTTGACAAAGATTTATGGAGCATCTTCCTTCCAATCTTCTATTTCCCCCATTTCTCTGTTTCTTATCTGTCTTATCTCCCCCCCCTTTCTTTCCTCTCTCACTTGACCCCCTCACTATCATACCATCTCTCGCTGTCTCACTTAATACTGCTGCTTGGCTGTCTCCCTTCCCACTTCTTTTTGACTTCCTCCTCTCTCTCTTTTCTCTTCCCCTTTCTCACCCCCGGCCCCCCACCCTTCCCTCCGCTCTCCATCGAGAGGTAACACATCCCAGGCCACCGGCGCCGTCTCCGGGGGAACGAAGCACCTAATGGAAACCTGGCGTCTGGCCACATACTGTAAATACCGAACAATTTATGGACAGCGCTGAGCAAGAGAGAGGAAAGGACGGATGGAGGGGAGGGGAGGAGGGGAAGGGAGAGAAAGAAAAGAGGAGTGTTGCAGAGATGAGGAGATAGGCCGGAAGCAGGCAAGTGAAGCAGAATGCTTATTTGCAGGCCCAGAGAGGAATTAAATGAAATAAAGAGTGGAGTGGAAGAGTGGAGATAAAAGCAACTGTAAAGCAGGCTTAAAGACGGAGAAATGGAGGAAACAGGTGAGCAAGAGAAGACGGGTAAAGAGATGAATGACGAGGCACGGAAACTCAAATGGAGCAGAGACAGGAGAGACACTGTACAAAAAGAAATATTGTGTCTGAACTACAGAAGCGAGCACTGACAGTGATATGTGAAGTGCTAAACATTATGAAAAGTTAAACCTAAACTTGTAACTTTCATTTTGGCACCAACAGGAGTTTCTCAGGGCTGGTGCAAGCCGCTGTAATGACATCAAAATGCATAAATGTTCCATAAAATTCTATCATTACTTCCTTAATGTGATATATTGCCTACGAAAATGTCAACTGGGACATTACAAAGTGACTATAGAGCATAAGTATACAGTAAATCAGTGAGATATCAATCTGCTAGTGTAGCATTAAGTCACCAGTGAAGATTTAATGTTTTCTGAGAAGAACAGTTTTCCAGGAATTTAAAGTCCCAATTTCAAGTGATCTCTGAAGGACCACATTTGTTCTTACACAGTAAAATATAATGATCTTGACAGTTACTTATTGACCTTGGACACATAAGTTGACATGACAGTTTCATCTCCAGGTCCAATTACTTGTTTGTTCCAGAACTTTAAACCATATAAGTGCTGAAAAAAATAGAAACTTTTTAATATCTATAGTCTCATGACAACTGAGCAAACTCCTTGTAGTAGTTGGCTCCTGTTGTACTTTATGTTGTAACCATGCCAGAGGACAAATTGCAAGAAAACACGGACAACAGGATGACATCAGTGTCATTTCTTTGTTTAAAACAGTTGATGTTCAGCAGCGATCATTTCAGTCTCAGAAGCTGGAGTTGCACCAACAAAAAACAGCAACTCAAAAACGTCTCACTTGCAGCTGCATTACTGTAAGTAAACAGTATACTGTAGCTTAAAATAACAAATAATAAAGTGTTTTAAATGTTACAATAATATACTCAAGCAAGTTTTAAGGCTCCAGAGTTAGATTTTCATTGTGATGGAAGCTAGTGAGGTTTTCCCCCCTTCTTTTCTCATGTTCATCACTATGCAAACTTGTTGTTTTAGTCTGTCACCAACAAGCGATGCGTCTGGTCTACAAAACTTCAGTATGAAGTAGAAGACAAATTCCTATCATTTTCATATAATATCATATAGCCAAGTAAGTAAACCCTGCCCCTCAGGCACAGAACGTAAATTAAAGAAATGCTTAGGATGACGTGCAATCTAACCCTGCTATCTGAACCAGATTTAGTGGTTTAGGGGCTTTAAAGGCCTCCAGCCTCTTGACTTTACCGACAACATCCTCCGACCTGCCAATCATCTGAATACAAATCAGTCACTTGCCTCTTTACATCACGGAAGCAGATGTGCAATACTACACTGTAAAAGTCTCATCTTCCTCCTTATTGTTGCATTTTTGTGTTTAAGCCTCTGCAGACTTAATGGAGTCATTGTAAGAAATAACAATACAAAGTAACATTAATTGAAAGGTGCCTTTTTGTCACGAATGAAGCGTCTGTGGAATTAGAAGGCAATGTTTTGACTCACAACTCGCTGTGCTGTGTTTTTCCCCCTTCTTCCCTGCCTTCCTTTTTGTACGAGACCCAGTTATTATCTTTTACTGTTGTTTTCTGAACTTTACAAGGGGCCTCTCAGGCTCTGGCCCTTTGATGGGGTTGAAAGGAGGGTGTGGGGGGGACTTCTCAGACAAAAAAACTCAAGGGAGACGAGGAGTACGTTTAAAAGGAGGAATAAATGGGCTTGTTATACAGCTGCCAAATGAAAATATTAAAGCCAGACTGCACGGTGGAAGATGATTATTTAAAAAAAAAAAAAAAAAGCAATGCTGGTTAAACAAGAAAGACGTCAAAAAGAGGAAGAATGTCTTGTCACAGAACAAACAAAGGATTAAAAATGACCTTTGAATTTATTTACATGTAAATATAACGTAAATTGAGAGGCATAATCTGTAAAAACTCAAATCTCTAGATACGTGATCTGAGAACGTTTCAGAGGAACTCGAGGCGTGTATTCATCCGGCACCACTGGAAGTTTCTTATATAAAATGGATTAGAAACAAATGTTTGCACTCATGTGGATATAATCAAGTCCGGGGCTCTGCGGCTGGCCTTTCAGCTGAGCTGTGCTAGGGGGATGAAAAAAAAAAAAATTCCAAACTCAAACTCACTCCTCTCTCTTGTTTTCCAGGAACCGGCCACAAGGACTGAACGTCTCTGGGTGAGCTCAGTGCAGTGAGTGTTGCAGAGAGAAGAGGGGAGGCAGGGGAGGCGGGGCAGGCATGTGGGGGTGAGGGGGATAGGAAGGACGTTTCTTCTTCTTTTTCTTTTTTTGGTTGCTGGCAGGAACCGTCAGCGACCCGATCTGCTTTCAATTACCGGTGGAGGATGATGTTAGCCCTCTTCCTGTCCGTTATGTCTTGCACATGCAAACTCCAAAACATCCTGGAGTCTCACCACTGTCCTCTCATCCCTCCTTCCCCTCCCTCCCTCCCTCGCTCCCTCTTCTTCCCTCCATTCGCTGAGAGCAAAGTGATTCATCTTCATTGCAGTGGAGGGTAAAATGGCCACGGGGTCATTTCCACTCTTCCTCAGCCTGACCCCATCTTTTAAGTGGTAGTGATTCAGTGGTCAGTGGTCCAAAAAGTAGTTGAGGGATTTTCTGAACGTGCATTAGAGGGGGGAAAAAGGGAGACATGGCTGCTGCTGATGAGCTTTTAGTTTTTCTTGTGGCGATAAAGTGATGATGCTGTTTGGGTTATAAATTTGTTTTGCGCTTTAAATGAAGCGAAGACTGCGTGATGCAAACCAGTCTGCTTCCTCCCGGGGCCATTGCAAGGTTGAATGCAGTGGAGACACAACTGATGCTGATTACAAACATAGGAGCCAACACAGACTGTGTCATTAAAGATGATGCTATAAACGAGGCCGGCATGTGAAGGGAGGGTCTCTAGAATCCATGTGCCTCTTAATGATTTTTTTTTTCATGCATGACTTTTTCCTGACTAGTCTATTACATGTACCTCAGAGCTCCAGTTGAAATGTAACCAAATGTTCCTTCTTTTTTTCTCTCCGATAGCTTTTTCTTGTTTTCATACAGCTGGGGGCCACTTCTAAACTTCTGGAAAGACGTCTCTGAATTGGTCACTTGTGGTCCAGAATGCCACTGCAAAGTCAGACAACGTCCTCTAAAAAGTCTTATGCAACACAAATCTTGATTTTTTTTTTCTCAGCATTAAATTCAGAGGTTTTATTAGCTATTGCAGCTTTACGTCATCAGCAGGTCTCTGAGGTCTTCTGATCAAGGCTCTGGGCTGAGAACTTCTTTTAGAGCTTCACCTCTTATTGTAATTCTCTTTGTGATGTCTTTTCTAGAAAAGTGTTAATAAAGTTATCTTACTTGTTTACTTACTTCTTTCGACCAGCTGCATTTCTTTAACTCCTCCTGGCTGACTTAATAAAAAACACTGACAAACTTTGGCAAGATTTAGGAACTATATCTGTCATTTTCTGGGCCTGGAAAGTATCAATTTTCCAATTTTATGTCTTTTCTTTTGCTCCTCAAACACTTTAACTGCAGACAGCCCTTCATTCACATTTACAGCCTGTTTCCACTGCAGGAACGTTTTCCAGGGGACCAAGAACCATTTCAGGAACTCAGGAACCGTACCAGCATTTTGATCATGTGTTACACCGCTGATTGGTCAAACGAAAAGTGAGAGCACGTGTGCATGAACAAATTAAGGAGAGGTAAAGAGGGAGCACTAGAGTGCTTACAATACCTTGGGGACATCGATAGCAACCTCCCTCATGGCACTGGGCTTCACAACAGACATGGCCCACTGGAGGTCCTGCAGAGTGACGGTCACTGTCCCCATCAGTTGCTGGTCTGATGGTTGGTGGGAGCCTCCCAGTGCTCGTCGTAATGCATGCAGACCTGTAAAAAGAGGGTTTATACATGTTAGATCTTTAAGTGGATCAGAAGAGGAATCGATAATGTGAACTTTTATCAACAAAGGTATGGTGTACAAAGGAAAAACGATATAGCAATGAGTCATCAGACTTGACACAGGCTAAAGTTTAGACTCAAAAAAAAAAAACACAAAAAAACCCAGTAACAATACCATGGCTTGAAGAGATGGAAAGAGGTCATCAGTTGTAACTAAGTCTATAAAAACAGTTGTACTGTAAAAGAGGTTCAGGCACAGATGCTACCACAGAAAAGGTGAATCATATAGAAAACAAAAGACCATGATTTGAGGTATATAAAGGGATATGGAAGTGGTGTTTGTTTGCCTAAAGAAGCAACACTAGTGTCGTTGTGGCTTGAGGGTTTTCATTCCAAACCCACATGTACCCAGTCCAACTTTGTACTCAAAACATTCAGGCTTGTACACGCTGTGATGATACACGCCTAGCGAATGCAAATCTCAAAATGAACACTAATTCCCCTTTTGACGGTGAAAATAATTGGGCCTGCATTATTTTGGAGAAAGGAGAGTAGGCCAAAGGGAAGGGAAGTGTAATTGAAGTGCTTAGGGTTTGAATACCCTCAGTCTCAGAGACTTCTGCATTTGAACAAAAAGAAGACAGCAAAACAAACACTGACGTGTCAATATCAAGAATGGGCCTTTGTTGAGCCTTGCAAAAGACTGCACTGCAGATTGATCTGGAGGAGACAAAGTCTGGGCACAAACTGCTCTGCAATAAAGTGAGGTGATGAATGAGAACAGACATACACTACAACACACACTTCTGAAGCTGAGGGCACAAAAAGATTTGGTATACTTGTAAGGCTCAGATGGACATTAAACTCTCGAGGTTGAATCATCAGTACAAAAGATGAGCAGCTACATTAGAAAATATTTGCTTTGAATTTAAAAAGTCAAAGATACGAACCTGTGTATATTAAAACGTGGAAAAAATTTAACTCAGTGCCAGTTTTGAGTGAATTCAGCAGCTGTGGTGCAGTGTTTTGTTATTACAAAGACACAGCATTCTGAATTTACTGCAGCTCCGGTGCGTTCAGCTCTTCTCCATAGCGTGGGTGACAACAAGACTGGTCCACACACTGGTAGGCAGAGAGCAGCCCATGGGCCAAATCTGGTATTTGTCCCCACAACGAAAGCTGAACTTTAATGAAATAAAACACTCACAAATTAAATACTCAAATAAAATGTATACAACATACAGTAGATGCCTGCCTCACCACAGCGACTGGAAAACTGTGTTGGCCCCCCCATTAAAAAATCTGAAAAGAAATGGCCCTTGGTTGACCACTAATTGCTGACCACTGCTTATTTCTAAGAAACAGTGTTGAGATCCTTCGAAGTGATGCCCAGGGAGGATGTTCTTTCAGATTTGTATTTTTATTCAGCTAAATCTGCTGATCATCACAGAAGTCTGCAAACACTGCTGAGAGTATCAGTCAAGTGCACAAAGAATCTTTTTTTGTGTTTTTCTGTTTGTAATTTCCGCTACTCTACATTACCGAATAATGTCTGCAGGTACTGTAGGTCTGGTTGCAATATTGCCTACAATCATTACTAAATAGGCTGGGAGGAATGTGTGAGAGAGGAAAAAAATGGAGCTATGACAACGCAGAAAATGCCATGTGTACATCAGCTTGCATCCAGCTGTGCAGATTTAACCCCTGCAGGTGGGAGGACAGGTCTTCTCTGAGTGAATTACATGCTAAATGTGGGCAATGATTAGTAGTTACAAAACCGGCCCACAACCACGTTTCCAAGCCCAGGGTTGGGTAACAGTATATCAGACACACAACCATTCCCGATGCACATGTGCACACATCACACAGACGCACACACATAAACTCTTGGCTTCCTCTTCTGAGCTGTGTCTGGGCGGGAGTTGGGGTGGCGAGGGCTGGAGGGGAACGGACGTGGTCCAGGGCTGGGGGCCAGGGAGCAGACGAGAGGGGATTTACGATCAGACAAGACTGCATCCTGTTTATATTTTCCAGGACCCGTCCGACCAGGCAAGGGACGGACAGACAGACAGAGAGGAAAAGAAGAAGATGAGAAGGAGAAACACAATTAATGCAAGCAGGTTTGTCTTCTGTGAGCACGCCAAGCTGAGGTCAATGTGTTCCCCAGTCCCGGCTCCCCGGTGTATGATGTCTTTCTTTCGCTCTTTCACTCTCTTTCCCCATCCACCCACCCTCCTTCTTGCTCTTGATCCCCAGAGGTCCCAACATCCCATCATTCCACCTGGCTGCCGCTTCAGCTCTTCATCTGCATTAATGCTTCAGACCGGCGCTGCTTAGACTGCACAAAAACATCTGGTCCGAGTGGAAGGGACGAGGCAAGACAGGACAGGATGTGGAAGGAAGCTGGGGTGAGGAGGGAGATGAGGAGCACCAGCCACAACACCATATGCACTAACCCCAAACCATCAGCTGCCTGCCCTGTGAAGGTGGAGGCCTCGGCCTCCTTCACTGCTGAGAATACGATGGAAGAGGGAGGAGAAAAACTGCTGTTTAGATCTTGTTTCAAGAAATAAAAGACACTTTGTGAAGCTGAAGAAGAGTGTAGATTTTTTTCTGTTTTTAAACTTTATATTATCATTATTATTATGGATACATTATGCTTATCCATTATCAAGATTTCCAAAAACTGAGCAGAAACAACAAAAAAAACATGTAAAATATCATTTCAGTCAAGTAGTTTCTAAATGTTTTTGAAAATCAAAATGGAAATCCCAAATTTCAGAATCAGAAAAAGGTTTTGCATGTATAGGTCTTCTGCAAGGTTGAGATATGATGCTTTATTACAGTAAAGCATTCATCATCTTTGGCTGTTAGACAATAATTTATTGCAGTAAGCATAGACAGACGGCTCTTGTCAATAGTAAGGCTGCATACAAGCCCTGCAGAGTGAAAAATGCAGCTGACAAATGTTTAATAAATGTTTCACCAAGAATCATCTGAATCTGTCTGGAGTGAATCTAGCATTTTGCCAGCAGTAATGAAAAGCTTCGCAGAGAAACGGCCTGACCAGAGGGGAAATGGGGTTCATAAGCCGCAGAACTCTGAGTCCAGCCTGGACACCCGGAGGGCAGCGGAAACTTGATTCAACGATGTGACTATAACATTTTGCCTTAGGGATTCTCTCTCTCCTGACTGCTCTTGGCTGACTCCGAGCACACATTTGGTTTAGTTATGAAAACATCCGATGGGAAGGGAGGAGGAAAAAAAAAGAAGCAACACAACACAATTTAATCTGAACCTTATGTGGACTCATTTTCCTCTTTCTTTCTCTCTTTTTTTGTACTCCCTCTTTCCAGAATACTTCAAATTCACCAGAGATCTAGTGGGAATTGAGAGAAAAAGGGGCCCCCTAAATGTACAAGAATGCACATTTGCAAAACATCACACTAGGGCCCAAACAAGGTATGGAAGAGAGGGAAGAACTCATTTCACAGAGTTGAAGCTGACCAGGGAGAAGGGAGGAGATCGCTTATTTGTGGTTTTTCAAAAGGGATGGTTTTAATTATGTGGGTCTAAAACAGACCTTCCCCCAAATCAAGGCCTTTCCTTCAGGGGTCATCACCGCTGACCCTCACACCAAACTGGCTGTGTCTACTAAAGAATCAAACCCCGAAATACAAAACATTTTACTCAAAGATAGTTCAACATACAATAACACCACAAGTAACTTCAAGACAAGAATCCTTATATTCTTTAAGGCTTTGATGTGGCCAACATTGAGTTTCAACAAGCATCTATGAATCACCTTCTATCAGTGACCAGGGTTGGTTGAATGGCATTGACTGGGAACTGCGAGTACAGTTACAGCTCTATGCCAGAACTCTAAGCACCTATAATTACCCACTGAGCCACTAATATTTATTGGTAACAAAGTCAATCTTTCTGATGTATACTCCTCAACATACGAGTAGGAACATCAGCACAGTGTTGCAATCCAATACAACAGCCCTGCAAGACTACAGATACCCTAAGCCATTCTTCAGGATCGGGACAATGACCGATCCCTGTATTTTTTGATGGATTTGAACTGGTAACTCTTCAAGAACACCCAACTAGGTCAATTCACTGGGAGAGGAATGAACTCTAGAGAGGACTGCAGCCAACAATTTCAGGCTTATCACAGATACTCTGGTATAAGCAATAAGAAATACAGTATAGAATGCCAAAGATATGTTTACAGTAGTTAAGAAACACTGTTGGTTTAGCCACTATTTTTCAAGATGCATATATTTGTTGAATATGTGTTTATGTAAAAAAACAAATATTGGACAATGCATAATGATCAAATTGTCAAATTCTCTTACTCCTGATAGTGGGCCTGAAAAATCCGGTATCAGTCAGGCTAGAATCAACGCTAAGCCTCTGCTTTCCATGGGTATACTGCACTGTATTATGTGCATTGTGCAGCTGTATCATGCAACTGAATAAATGTGTTACATTCATGCAACTGCAAGTAAACCTCAACTTCCAGTGAGGAGGGGGGAAAAAAATGAGGCGGGAAGTGTACTGAGGTTGAGACTTCAAAAGGTAAAACTCACAGAGCTCTACTGTCAAGAGACAGCAGTTCATCACCCACACAGTCCAGGAAGGTGTGTCAAAAGAAGTCCATCTGCACCTTCACATTTCAACAGGGAAGAATCAGGTCTGTGTTTGTTGGATTGCGTTGCGCTGAGCACCCCTGAGCTCGAGCCACAGCTCTCCAGCGACGCTGTCCTCAGATGAATTGTGAAATACTTTGGGCATTACACCATTACAAAACCACAGGAACGTTTTCATTACTCGCCGGGGCTTCCGGAACACTCTTTGCACCTGTATTTACAATACCCAACATCTGTTCCCGGAGCTGAAACACCGCAATAATATGTGCTTTTAAAGTGCGCGCACACAAACACACAGAGATGACAAAGACAAATACATGTGCTCACACACTCCAAACATGCGGAAAATGTGTGCAGGCACACACACACACGCGCAACACACACACAGCTGTCACTGGGTAAAGGTAAGTGCCGGGGTTAAGGAGTACAAGCAGCACATTTCCGGATTTTATAAACAGAGGCCTCAAATAAACTTCACATGCTGATCCGACTGATATTTATGTGACCCTTCCTGAAATTCCTGAAGTGTCTTTAAAAGGACAGATGAGTTGGGAAAAGCGCTTTATAAGGCAAGGCTGCCGCTGTAAACATTAACGAACATTTAGCACTGTTTGGCCCATTTAGTCTTCCATAGCACAATTTATGTCAAACACACAAAACACAGCTCATTTTTGCCGCCGTTTTTCCTCCTCGTTTCTACACAGTGGAGTAACCTCTAGTGCTTGTTTCCTGCATCTGTCGGCCAAGGAGATCAATAGTTTGGGTTAAAAACACTTGAGTACTGAGTATTTAGGTTTGGGGGATTTTCACTAAGCATGTTAGTCAAATCACTTTGCACATTTACCAAGTAAATCATTTAGTCCGTTTAGACTAAATTGGAGAAGTAGATGCTAAATATTGAGCCTGATCTCTTTCAGTCAAATAACAACCAAAAAGCTTTCAGCCGACACAGTGCAGAGTTGTGTGTTTATTATTCTACATAATCAATTTTACTGGCTCTTTTTGTTCCAGTGGGCTTCCCCTGTTTAGAGAGGCTTGTAAACAGTGTGTCCGGATGTGGCACAAACCAAACAAGCGCGCACCAGCGTACATTCTCGTACAAACCTGTGCACTCACACACACAATTTGCACTGTTTAGACTGTGGAAATGAGTCATCTGCTCGCACCAGGATCAGTTGAACGCTAAAAGGACGACAGAGAGACGCCCAGAGTCTGCAAGGCTCCACGAGACCACATGATAGCTTCCAATACCACACAAAACACCTAGAGGGATTCATTATGAAAAGCTGTTTTGTATAATCCATGCTGAGCTGGGAACAGGGTCAATGCAATTTTTGGAGAAATAAGATGAGAGGAAATCAGCGCCTATGTGGTTAGATTGGAGGAAACCTTTTCAGGAATCTTGTGCAAAAACATAAATACAACACCCTCTGTTGGCTGTCTCTTTATTGTTTGAATCAGCACATCACCTAATTTGCCCATTTTATTACACAAGTTGTGGCTTTGTCGTTCTAAAACTGATGCTTATCAACAAATTCTAACATAATTTGCAGTGTCAGGATTTTTAAAGGCCTGATGAGGTAAAATTATCTTTATGTGAAAAAAGCTTCATTAGTGGAAAACTAGAAACAATCAGTTGTGTAGCTGAGGGATTTTTCCTTCACTCTTATCCTTTTAATCATCTCATGACCCCTCAGATTTATCTTGAAACCTCCTTCTTTCTTATTAAATTACTGTGTTTTTGTACTAGGATTTCCTTGATTGTAGAGAGCTTGGTTTATTGTTCAGATAAGTTGACAAGAAAAGTCTATAAAGATATGAGGGGCAAAAGTTCTGTGTGGTGTTTATAAAAGCAACAAAGCCAAAGTGTTGGGTCCTTCTCCAGCTCTTATGCTGATTTTGAGTCCTTTACATCCTCTATTCAATGTGAAATATTAAATAAATACTAAAATATCAAACTGCTTTGTGCACCATCTTTCTTATCCAGAATCTAAATCGTATGTGGAGCCGTGGTGCTGTAGTCTGGCACCTAAGCAATAAAATATGGGACTTCTACATTGGCTCTATCTATGTCAGCCCATCCAGTAACAGTGTTTGTGCTGACACACATCAAGCCCGGTCAGAATGACGTGACAAAGAGCTACATCAGATACAACAGAAACACTGTCAGGTAAATGTTTATAAATAGAGTTGCTGGCATACAGGCTGTACATTTTTCTGCTGTGACTAACACAGTCCAGTAGATTGCCTTGGTGCGTGCGTAAATCTGTCAACCTGCGAGAAACTCTGATGAAAGCCATGTCCACTTCAGACACAGTGGAGTGAGTGTGATTGAAGGTCAGTATATCCACAACTGCACAGAGACTGAAGGAGGGATAGAGTTGCTAAACTTGTAAAATCCTGCCTCAAAAGTTAGAAAGATTATAATAAAAAAAAAAGCAAGTACGATTACTTCAGCAACCAGCTTTGATCCATTTTTACTTTGCTGTTGGAATTTAAATCAGTGCATCTGAACAGTGCTCAGTCTACATGCCCTCCCTGCTGACATTTCACTCACTGCTGGCAGCTGAGCTTGGCTGTATGCCTCCTCCGCAATATAACATTTGCCCACTAGAGGTCATCATTTAGGGTTACTACAGTTCAGTGTTGGACTGACCTTTCCTCCGGCAGCAGTGAACAATGAGGGTAGTAGGTAATTAAAGCTGTGTCAAATATTCAGATATTTCAAATTTTTTTCTTTCTCTGCAAATGCAAATTTTCTACTCCAACTATACCATCATCAAACCATTTAGATTCAGATAACAACAACAGCTATGCAAAATTGGATTCTTTTTTTTTTTAGAGATTTTCCTCAAATCTTGCGAAATACTGCCAACTTAAACCACTTCAGAGCAGTAAAAACAATCAAAATGAAGCAATTTGACCGGGGAACATTATGTTTTGGTTCAACTGCTCATAACTCAATGATATGTGCAATGTGTGACAAGCAACCACAAACAGACATCCGTCTGCTGTTAAGGATCACAAGCCAAAAAGCTTAGAAGCCACTGATCTAGAGGAAGCTAACAGCACAAGCACAGTTGCTGGCATAGTCATAGTCGGCAAGTTCCTGACTTCCCTGTTAAAAACATGTTACACTGAGATTTTGAATACCTATGAATAATTTTATAATGAGCTGTTAAAAAACATGAGAATTAAATCGAAGCACATCCTTCCATACAGGACACAAACTCTCACTGAAATAACAATTAATTGCATAAATAATGCAATTAATAAAAATAAACAATATATGGGTAGGGTATAGCCACATCCCATTCATAGCTGACAAACAGCCAAAGTACATTTCATTTAAAAAACCAACAGCTTAAGGAATATACCTGTTTGTGACACCTTTAGGGAGGTTAAACATCTGCACTGATGGAAGCAAATTAAACAATGTGTAGGGGGTGCTGGAATTCCAGTAAATAGACGTAGCCAGTTCTGCATGGCTCTGACCTGCAGATCTACAATGGACAATGGACAACAAACCCTGACTTTAATCATGTTAAACTGGAGTCAGAATTTTCTGTCACACCATATACATACAATCTGTAACTTTATCTTGGGAAGAAGCTATTTTACAAGTAAAAGTACATGAGTAAAGAATGGGTGTGTTATCTACAATAGTCAGGTAAACATGATGGTGCCTCCTTAATACTGAGACACATTCCTGTTGTTTCTCTCCAGGTATAAAAATCCCTCCTTTCATTAAGGGATCATGGCGTTCAACCTGGATTCCCTCGGTCAGCGCACATGATGTAAGGCACAGATTTTCTTAATAATTTGTGTGCTCAGTGGAAGCTTAAAAGGGATTTGAGGTGACCTCGATGAAACAGACTTTAATAGATCTGGTATGAGTGCGCTCTTGCATTACATTGCATTCGAAACTGGCCGATCCGTGATCAACTGTAATTAACTGCTGATTATATAACACATCTGTCGTCAAGAAGTTGTTTCTGGGGCTCGGTACAACTCAGACTGGACAAACAAAAACTTCCCTAATGACATCAAGATTTCCATCCATTCTTACGCACACACAAACATGCTCACAAAGAAAAAAAACACACACACACACACACACACACACACAGAAAACAGCCACTTGGCCTTGTCATCCTTCCCTCTGCCCTTCTCCAGAGATTAAGAACTGATTTAAATAGTCTTATTCTCTGATCTATAAGCAGGTTGGTATTGTGCTAAAGGCAGGATGTGAAACCCCCACAATGTGCGTGTCATAAGTGTGTATGCGTGCATGCTTCTCTGCAGCTGTGCAAGGTGGGGATCGTGTGCGTGACCCTAGCGTGTTGCAGCCGTGGCAATACCGTCCCCCCATTTTTATTTTTCAGGAAGCGGTGCGTCGGAGCATACGTTCCCGCAGCAGCTCATTGTTACCTGAGCAGCAGAAGGAAACAACTGCAGTTCCTACTTGATGTGTTTTTGTGCCTCTTCGGCTTTTGTTCCATTTCAATGAAAGCGAAGGAGGAAAAAACAGATATCAACTTGTGGGTACGTGTGTGTGTTGAGTGGCTGAATGTGCCTGTTTATGTGCATTCAAGCTACATGTGGTGGTATGGAGGCCTGGTGAGGGTGGATTACCCATAATCAAACTCATACACACACACACACACACAGGCAGTAACACGCTGTCAACTTCTATTTACAACTTTTCATCACACCTCATATAAACAAAGGATCAAATAATTACTTGTATATCAGACACTTTAAATGTTTTAATTAACACCTCACTCTGCAGCTTTGAGCATTTCAATCTCTCTCAGTTCATTGTTTCCGTTTTAAAGTTTTGGTTCACTCTCACAACTCTCATCAGTGTTGTTTTCAGCAAAAAATCCCCTCAAAAACCACACCGTGCACTACCTGCTGACAAGCTGAGACTCCTTATGGGTGAGCTGATCTATGAGCCACTTTCCAAAATGCTAATACATGCATTTGATAGTTGATTGATTTGATAGCCACAAATTCAACAAGTTTCTGGGGGAAAGAAAAATATTATAACATCAGAATATTAACGCTCTTTAACTGTTGTTCAGATGTCTCATCTTGTTCAGTGACATATATTTGTCATTTGTTACATATAAATGATAGCTAAAGGCAATAAATAAGAAGCTAAAAAAAGAAAAAGCTAAGATAGTTTGTTTTAATTAGCTAATTAATGAGATAGATCTTTATCATTTGCATGAAGCCGGACTCTTACGGCATTCCATGTGGATGCCAGAAGATCTGACACACTATTAATTTCCAAGCCTTTTTAGCTGCATTTGCATTCTATTTCTTCTTCAATTTGCATTTTATTTGTATTTTATTTCCAGACTGAATGAGCCTACAGACAGAAGTAAAGACAGAACAAAGCATTAAATGAATTCTGAAACTGTTAGTTCTCCTGTGGTGTTCCTGCGAGGGCCTGTGTTTGTCTAGTGATTTGGGTTTGGAGATTCTGGGGGAAGTGAGCAGAGTCAAACGGGGTTGGGGAGGTTGTTGTCTCCCTCCGGGGTGTGAGGAGGTTTCTCAGAAAACACTGCCAGTCACGTCTGGCCCTCTGCGGACAGTAAATCACGCTTCTCGCTGGAGTGCTTCCGCACAGCAGCCCCAGCTCCCTCCTCAGCTGGAAATGCAATACGCCACGTACCCCAGGCCCTGGGACCACCCAGGAGGCATATGGGGTCACACAAAAAAGCAACACACAGAAAAGCAAATGTGCATGTGCTCGTACAATCACACACACACCCCCATAATCAAGCACATGCAGATACACACATATATAAGCCATAAGTGTTTGTCCTGGGGATGTGAGGTGGATTGGTTTGTGGCGGTAGGGGTGAGGGGGCAGAGGAATTTTACAACAAGAGGTGGTTTCAGCGGTTTCTCTGACTGGGATCTGAATACCACAGAAACTCCCAGCTTCCTCTTTGGCATATATCAAAGGACGGTTGACCCTCTGTGTTCAAAGGGGCTGCAGGCATGTCAGACTCCAAGAAAACATCTAAAAATAATTGTTAAAAACTAATTTAGGAAGAAATAAATCACTAGGAATTGTGGTTTGGGCAAAATAATTCAGGCAGAGGTGGGGTCGAGACAAAGAGGGGGAAATAATACAAGGCCTAAAATGCTAATGCTCAACAACAAACTGTTATTCATATGCCATTTGTTTGTTGGTTGGATGCCTGAACCCTTGAGGCAAACCAAACTACTAAAAGATGGTGAGTGAGCATTTTTCGGGCTAACTGCCATGTGCAACTTTATTTTGGTTTCCCAAATGATGCCGGTTTCGGGAAGTGCAAAGCTGTTTCACAACTGCTCTGGGTAGCTGTGGATGTTTTTCTTGGGTTCAGTAGCATTTTTATGATACAGATTTCATGACTTTATCACAATCTATAGCCATGTTTCTATAGTAACAATATCTGTCACAGTCTAGTAAACTGAAATGAAATCCATTGCTAAAGACATTATGTATTTAGAGAACTTGTTGCTGTTCCTTCACAGGATTCACAGGGCTGTAATGAGCGCAGGTTCCTACAACTAGGACACATGTAACATTCTGACTTTCTATGTGACAGTAGGACAGTGTTTACTTGCCTGCTTCTTTGCAAACAGCTGCAAGGTCTGCTCCTACGTATCCATGGGCGGCATCTGCCAGCTGCGTCATCTCCTCGGCGGTGGCGCTGCATGGTACCGAACTCAGCTGCTTCTGCAAAATATCTGCACGCTCTGCTGCACCAGGAACTCCCACCTGCCAAAATGAAATCAACAGAGCGACAAATCAACAGAATGGTTTATTTACACGTCGAGTGACTGTAGTGGAACAGAAAAATGTCTTTCTTTCAACACTGAGCTACATATTTTTTTAAATGAAAGCTAGTGGGTTATAAGAGGAGTAACCTGCAACCTATCTCCTGCAGGACAGTCTCTCGAAGTATCTGGCCATTTACCACCCAATCCTGCTATAGTGTGTGGTAGTACACACCTCCAGCTCCTTGTCAAAGCGTCCTGGTCGGCGCAGGGCGGGGTCGAGGGCGTGGGGCCGGTTTGTGGCCCCCAGGACCAGCAGCTGACCTGAGTGACCCTCCTGGAAGGAAAGAGAGCAGGGATCAGTTTAGTCCTGGTAATTGTAGTTTGATGTATTTTGTGTTATTGTGCTGCTTTTATAGACACATGTTGACAGATTACCACACTGTGTGTATATGTCAATATTTGAATGGTGCTAAAGGTTCTCCAAGCAACACAATGACCTTACTAGACTGTTTATTCTTTAATGGTAACTGTTGAGGTTGAGTTGCTTGTCCGCTCACACAGCTGTGACAACTCAGTGTAAAAATAACAGATGAGTGATACAGACTGGTAAATGTCAAACTACCAGTGCCAAATCTGCTGTGCTGGCTAAGATATACTCTAGGAATCACATGCAAATTGTTGATGTTGAGTCATCGACATCAAAATTTCCAGGCACTAAGTAAAACAGCCTTGTACTCACTGTAACTTCATGACCACACATCTGTGACTCTATCCCACCGTTTTTCAGTACTTCATATGTTTAAGAGGTTTGGTTATTTTTCAAAGCCTCAGAGGATTTTTGACCTGGGTCTGATGTTAAACGTGGGGTGGTCTGCCTGCAAGATGAGAAATCTTTTTTCCACCTTTCAGGCAGAATTGAAACACAAATAAATTACAGTGCAAGTAAGAATGCTGAGGAGCAGGAAGTGCTTTCTCCACATTCCACAAACCAATCAGCGCCGACGACCTTGAATCCTCCGGTCTGGAAAACAGACAGGAGCACGGAACAGGCAGGGAGCTGGTGTGTCTGTGTAATATCACCGATCCAAACGAGGGCTCGCTGCCTGGGGACATGGAGTTGTACTTTGCTGATAAAGTTATGGCGAATTGGCAGGTCATGGCAACCTTAGGTGATTTCTTTCCCAGGCTCCCATTGGGTGTGTGTGTGGGGGAGATCATCTTTTTTCTCATCAGGCACTCAAAGAGGGTTCGGTGGACAAACGACACCCCAGAGATACAACCCACGGTGTCTGAAGGGCGTCCAGCATGCAGAGATGGTTTCTGCATGACAATCTGCATTTCCAATGAGGACATTTCCTGACAGAGCTACGTTCTGCTGCAGAAAGCCATATTCCTAAGTCATGTGTATGCTGAACAAGCAGCTGTTGGTCAATGTAACACAGTCCTTCTTGCAATAATCACTCTGATGCAAAAAACACTGTTGGCCAATGGAGTAAAGCAAACACATATAAGTGCTTTTTTCGAGCTGTGAGCTGGCCTAGAAGGAGGACACAATGAAGTGGCCATCTTCCCCAGTATATCATTTTAACCAACCAGAGAAAATACAGAATGTTTTACAATAAAAAGGGTGCAGGATTCCCTTCAAAGGAAACTTACTGAACCAATCCCATCCATCAGAGTCAGGAGAGAAGCAACGACTCGTTTCTCCACCTCATTCTGTGCTCCCTCTCGCTTTGGGCACAAAGCATCCAGCTCATCAATAAAGATTATTGCAGGTTGCCTATCAAACCGAGACAAAACGTAAGAAACGCTAAACACCAACACTTTGAACAGTAATTATAAAGCATCCAAAATGACCAACAAGACCATGATGACATACTGCACACATAAGACACACAACGGGCACGAAGGTTAAATGATAAATCAAATGTGATTAGTTCTGCTCTTTAAATGTGCTTGATGTTTGCATTTCTTCACTCAAATAGGACTTTAATGCACAAGAAAAACATCACTTAAACTTATATTTTCTAATTATATTACTTATATTTATGACAAATAAAAAAACAGAAACTAAACACATTAAAAGACAGATGCCAACAAAAAGAAAAGATTCAATATTTGGCATGTACAGAAAAAAGTCTAAGTGACATTTTGAAGGTGACAATGATGTTAATCTATGAGCATGGTCAGCTGGATAAATGGCAAAGTTTACCTCTGAGACGCTTCAGTGAATATCTGCCTCAGCTTCGCTTCTGTTTCACCATAAAATCTGAAAAAAATGTAAAACAATACACATATGTTTAAGTGAATGAAACTACTCCTCAGTTAATTCTGTGTACAGTACTAAGCACTGACATGCTGTTATTTATAGAGGATAAAATCCAACTATAAATTTTGTACCGGGGCAGAAGAGTGATGCAAAGTTTTTTGAGCCATACAACACGATCTTACTTGCTCATGATCTCTGGGCCATTGATCACTGTCATGTGAGCTCCGACCTCATTGGCTATGGCTCGTCCAATCATAGTCTTCCCTGTGCCCGGGGGACCATACAGCAGAACTCCTCTGGGAGGTGGGATCCCTGCATTGAAAACAGCTCATGATTAGATCTTTGAAAACAAAAAAAACCTGTAACACCTTACATCATAATGAGACCACCATGGGCATCTGCTAGCCAAGTGATACTGTTTTAATGTCTAATGTGGAATGGCAGTGTACTACATAACCTACCATAGTTGGAGAACAGCTCAGGGTGTTTCAGAGGGAGCTCAATGGTCTCTCTGATGACGTCCAGCTGGCTGCTGAGCCCACCAATTATGCTGTATGTGACCTTTGACCTTTTATCTTCTGTATCTGGAGAATCCTGTCCTACTCTGTCTCTGAAACTGACTTTAGTGGAGCAGGAGAGGCAGTAGAAAGTGTCAGTACTCAGTGCACCACCAGGGGGAGCTGTGAGGATTCTCCCTGTCTGCTCTGATTTGAGTGAGCTTTCCAGACTGACAGCATCCTCCGCTGACCCTGCAGGAGGATCCTGGGAGTTGTAGGAGGAACTGCTGGGAGCAGGGGTTGAGGAGAGGGAAGGGAACTGGATCGGTCGCAGTGGGGTGCTGGCTGCAGGACCAGGCTCTCCAGGTGTGCCTGGTGCCCCGTCAGCATTGCTGTCATCCACTGTGAGCATGCTGAGCTGCAGGGAGAGGTCGGCGGACGTGGAGTCCAGCACAGAGTTGATCACACAGGACTCCTCAGTGTCAGGACCTAGTCCTGGGGGAGGAGCTGGTCTCTGGAGGGTGACACCATCCTCCCCTCTTACAGCTTCGACGCGGAGACTACACGACCGGCCAAAGTAGGTCAGTGAGAGGACGTTTCCTGGCAGAGCGATGTTCCCAACTGGCATAAGAGAAACAAACCAGAAGACTTATTCCAGCACAGGAAATGGTGCAGTTTGTTTAGCAATAAAACAGTAAATATACAATTCAAAACCAAATCACAGTATTCTCTTTTTTGCACAGCAGGATAGAATTAATGTACAAGTCTTGTGTAGAGGTCTGTGGTGCATTTTTGGTGCAAGAAAACAGCACAATATAAAAAAGCAGCAGCATACTGTACATATAAAAACTCAACTTACTGTGTATGTTTGACTTACCCAAAGATCTCAAGAGGAAACTCTTGAACTCATCTGTTTCTACTGTGTCATCTTTTGACCTGAAAGAAAGTTACTGCATGTGAGTATGAACTGTACACATTTTGTATAATCTGTTTTACAGGAGTGTCCTGGCTAAAACAGCAGAACCACAAAGAAAATTAAATATAGTTGATTAAGCATCACAAAACACATTAGAACCAATGGATCAAGCAAGCAACAGCGACTAATACGTCATCACATGTGATATAAAACAGATACACAGTAGATTCAGAGATGTATTCAATGGAAAAATAAAACATAGACAATACTTATTGAATATTGAAGTGTAGTTGCCAAATATAGCCAGCAGATGGCAGCACTAACTTGAAATACAAAATAAACTGAGACCTCTGAGCAAGTTTGTGCCCTAAGGTTTTTTGAAAGGATATTAAATATTTTTTCATGCCCCTAAGTTTCTTGTGATAACAACAAATCAACATGACATGTTATCACAAGAAAACTTTGCCTTAACAGGATACACTGCTGTTATGAAATGACTAGAAAGTTTTGTGATATAACAAGATAAAGTAATATGTTGTTGCAATGAAAATATGATGCAAACTGTAATGTGCCAGTAATAGTGTATAGTATAGAGTGTGAGCTTTAGTCATTGAGAATCAGATGATCTTTACCTGTTGGATAAAACCATCTCTTCAGCCTGAAGCACAGGACCGGTTATCGGCTGCAGCATCACTTCGTCCCCCGACTTTACTCTCAGGTTGGTCTGGGCATGTTTCTGAAGACCAACTTTTCCACCTGGAAAGGAGGCGACAGGCCATCCCAGACACACCTGTAAGACAGAGGAAACAGACAAATCATTATAAAAGACTTCTGAGCTGAAAATTATTTACAGGCAGCTGGAGGTCAAGAGGCCAACATCCTGAGAACAAAAAACATCCATGAACGAATGGTTCAAGGACAGTAACTCAAAACAAGCTTACCTCCTGCTGTCCTGTGGGACTTGTCAGTAGGACCGGTCTCCCAATGCACACACTGGCTGACTTCATTGAACTGAGGCTCAGTTGGGCTAAAGTTGATCTGCAGGCTTTGGGTGTTTTGTCATCAGCTGTGAGGAAAATCAACAAATATAATGTGAAAACAGGAAGTCAAAAAGTGTTCAAATGTCACAATTTTTCAAGTTTTTAAACAGCAGTCAGGTGACGATATAAACATTGAAACAGGATTTGTTTGCTGTAATCCTTGTCCCTTGTAAAATGTCCGAGATCTATGAGTTGTCAGCAGTTGCACCAAAGACACATTTCCCCTCTATATTTCTCAGATGGTTTAACCAAAAGTACTGATCCTGCGGTAAAATGTCCCCTGTGCTCTGATATTATTAGGTTTTTAATACTGATGACTGCGTATGTAAGCAGCATTTTACTGCTGTAGCTGCTCAAGTGGAGGTGGTATGGTGATATTGGCACTTTTACTTGAGAATCTGAATACCTCTTCCATCACCTGTTACTGTTTTTAATATAAAATTCCCTCTTTGTGTTTCCTTGCTGAGCTGCAGTGAAGAAAAAAATAACTAACAGAAGGATTTTCATTCTACAAAGACTGTCACTCTGGAAGATATCAACTTGATTTATCTGTCATCTGATGTGGATGAACATCCTCAAATATCCTCAAAGCTGAAAGCCACTTTTAGCTTCAGTCAATGATTCATTTTCAATCCAATCTGCTTGTGCACAATAACAATGAAAAATGTGGTTTACAGGGGAAACAGCATAACAGCACCCAGCAGCATCATGTGTATATGCTACAACTGATTGGTGTGACCAGATCTTACCTTTCTCAATGAAGTCAATGACAGTGAATGAGTTGCTGTTCGAACTTTTGCAGCTTCCTCCGTCGATGCCAGATGTTTGCAGGCTGGAGGAGTCATTTGAGCCCTCCTTCAGTACGACTGAACTGTCCCCTTCACTCGCTTTTTTCGACTTGCCTTTGTTTTTCTTTGAAGACATTTTAATAGTGAAATTTTTCTCCACGTGAAAGTGCAAACATGTGTAAACACGGAGCAGTGGTGTGTAAACTTCCTGGTTACACTTTGGTCCCGCCTCCCGTTACCGTAAAACCCCGCATCTCTGACTGAAATGTTACTGCAGGTTGTAACTTTTTTTAATTAGTCGCATTGTAAAACATTCCTACGGCATTTTTCGAAGAGATCTGATAACAAACACACGACTATATATTTTTTTAAGTTGTTACGTTAAGTTGCCTTTAACCGGGAAAATGTAAAACTAAAAGAACATGGAACTAATCTAGCATGCAAAGTTCCATTGAAAAATCATATAATTTTAGGTTTTCTTTGTTACCGGCAGGTAGAAACACATAATTCAATAAGACTAAATGTATACTAGGCATTATTAAGACGCAGTCTTATATTCGGTATACATATAATACGCCAGGCAGTGCTATTTTAATGGTTTGCAGCGGTTTATTTGGACTCCATGCTAGCTTTTCTTTGCGACAGACATCCTGAAGAACGCGCGCCAAAGCCACAGCCAATGGTGTTGTAATCAGTTGTAAACGTTTATACGTAACTGGTTAAAATGTTTAATTGACCTATTTGTCAGCCGACTTTATCATTAGACCGTATTGATTATTTCTAGTTCACATTGGCACTGCAAGTTACCGCGACAGAATTAACTAGGTAAATTGACGGATGTGTGAATGGAGTTTCGCCACAGCGCCACAATGTATGTAGCTAGCTGTTCTAAGAGCTGTTTTACCAGACCATTACGGTATTTATGCAACTTCCAGGGCGGACGTTTACGTAACTGTCGTGCACTGTACTCACATGCCGGTGGGAAACTGGACAAGTTCTACTATTTAAACGGTTTTTAAAATTATTTTAACGCAGTAACATGGCTGCCCGTGGCTTTGTTGGTAGACTTTTGCCGCTGATGAGAGGAAGGTTTTGCAGCAGAACGTCTTGTCCCGCACGCTCAGCTGTCCGTGCGTTTTCGTGCACAGCAAGTCGTTCCCAGTTACACAGAGTGGAGGGGGCCGGTGCTTTGACTGGGAAAGTGGACCGGTTCGGTGGAGTGACAGTGAACCTGGATGACCTCGGTTTACCTGCGGACATCAGCGAAAGTTTATTCAGCAGATTACTGCAAGGTTTGTTGTTGTAAAAGTCTGCTGTGTGTGAGACAGGCAGGGTTCCGGATACAGAGACAATGCACGGGTCATTCCTTCTCATCAACTCATTAATCATTAACCTGCCACAAACACTGACCATAATCTAGGACAGTGGTCTATAGTGGGTATGCGTATGAGACTCCACATGTAAGAGGGCCACTCTGACTTATACGATAAGAAATGCAGCTTTTCTCATGGTTCTAGATCACATTTTGGGTCCTTGGTGGTGAAATGAGTATCTAAGATACCCCTTAACATCTAAACCAGGTTACAGTGTCTTGTGCATGCAAGTGAATGTTTGCTTGACATTTTGAGAATCTGCCCAGAATAGATGTCATGCGTTAACATCCATAGACTCACACATAAGATATATTTTAATATCTGTGGCAGCAAAGTATGAATGCACAAACCAGCTGTCAACTAAAATAACAGAGGAAACAACAGTATTAAATCAGATGTCCCCATCATCATCATTTAACCACTGATTTTTACATAGAAACCTGCAGTGGTGCTCCATTTAGTGCTCACATTAACAATCAAGGAGTCATCCAATGCGGATTAGCAACATTCAATGAACCATCAAGGTGCTTGTGATTTATTATTTCTACCCAGATTCTTCCAATTGTTCCAAGATTTAAAAGTATCAACCTCGCATTTGGGAAATATGTTTCCCTAAATCAAGGCTACTGCCACCAAACCGTGTCTGTTGTTTGTCATTCTCACTTGTCTTTTGTAATATCCTGTCTTTGTCCAATCTATTGAAGCGGAAATGGATTTTCTTTTTTCACTGTGTAATTTCTTGCACACATTTCTTTGTTTCTGCAGTTTGCTGCTCAATAAAAGAAACTCCTTCATGGACAATACATTTTTAAATGTTAGACTCGTGCACTCCACAGATTCTTTGGTGCAGTGGAAAGCTGAGGGGAAGGTGGCAGTGTGGCTTCGAGTGCCCATCTCACTGAGTCGATGTGCCGCCGCAGCTTCTACCCACGGCTTCACCTTCCACCATGCCAGACACGACCACGCCGTCTTGGCCCTCTGGCTGGGAGAAGGGGAAAGCAGACTGCCGGGGTTTGCAACTCACCAAGTCGGAGTGGCAGGTAGAGATTTTCTAGCCTGAAGGTCGTTCTTGACTTTGGAAATAGCAGTGTATTATTTTGATGCTTACTGGCTTTATCAGGACTCAACTGTTAATTATTGCTTATAGTCCTTGTCTTCCATATTAAAGAAGACACAGTATGAACCACAAATCTTTACACTTAGGCTTGTTGAGACAATATCACTGATGGAGCAAGCACAATAATATGATGTGCAAAGAAATTAAATGGTACATTTCAAATCAGTCAAACATCAGTTTGCTATTATTCATTCATTCATTCATCATTAGCTATTTCCAAACCATTACTGGCATCTATTCTGTTTTATATCATTGTAAACTGAGTATCTGTGGGGTTTGGACTGTTTGTTGGTTAAAAGAAGACATTTGAAGACGTCACCGTGAGCCCCAGGAGACTGTGATTAATGGAGAAATTAATTGTCACATTAATGAAAATAAATTGTTAGATGAAGCCCTGGAAATCTTTCAGTTTACTACCATATGAATATAGAGTTGGATAAATCTATGAATGATATGGAATCTACAGCATGTACTGTACTTTACTCTGTCAGAATATATAACCTTACCTCATGAATCTAATGTGTATTTACACTGATTATCGCTGCTGACTGAAGGCATTTATTAATCCTCCTCTGCACTGTAGAGTCTTCAGGCTGAGCTACATCTGGTCTCACATTACATCTGATTGACCGAGCTGACCACATGCTCCCAAAACTCACAAACACAAAACCGCTACTGATATGGAAGTGAGGTTTACTTTATCCCAGCAGTGATGAAAACTGGCGCCAGACTAGGATTACATTTATTTCTTATTAGAATTAGAGAACTGCTGCTCTACCAAGACTGACGTAAATGTAACAGAAACTCTTGGGGTGTTTCAGAAGATACAAAGGTGTGATTCAGAAGAAATCCAGTCTGTTGCCTCTTTAAAAATCATTATTACAAAGTGATGATGAATAAAATTAAAACCATTTCAGTTAGAACACAAATGGTTTATTTTTCTTTTTCTTAAAAGTTGTTTGTCTGTTGGGCTGTGATGCATTTTTCCACTCTGGCCCATTTCACTTACGTAAATGGAAATTCACTCATCAGGATTGAGAATCTGGAGAGAGAGGCAACAAAAGGAGGAGTTGCTGCCCCCTTGTGCAAAGTTTCTGACTGTCCAGCAGAGGGCAGAGTGCTGTTTACCTTTACCAAAGAGTCAATGCACTTGAAGCATGTCAGAACATGTCCAGAGCATCCTTCAGAGAGGAATGGGGTCCAGAATTTCCCTTTTTGTTGCCAGATTATCCCCCTCAAAACAATGATGAAACTGAGGGTAGGAATCTGAAATACGCAGCTGTTTGGATACTTGTTTTCTTGTGTGTTTGCTGTTCTTGGTTCTTCAGTATTTTGACAAAGATGGTCAGGTCTGTCAAGTGTGTCAGATGACCTGACAGAGATCCTAGATATAGTTTTAACCTTCGCCAAAGCATAGTTTACTTTTAATCACTAATTACTGTGTTGTTGTTGTTGTTGTTGTTACAGTTTTGGCCAAAACACCATTAATTAATCTTAACATGGTTCTCACTAACATCGTTGTAGAGATGAGAGGCACAAGTACTCTGTTAGAAGTAAATTTACAGTAGTGTTCTGTGAGACAAAGGAAAAAGGAGCTCATGAGGTTTTTAAACTGTGCAATCTCACCTCATATCGAAAGCAGTTGATGATGTTGATCTTAACTGTTAAATAATAAGGAGTAAATGTTAGCAGAGGTACTTCCAGATTGAATCTGCAGGTGAAGATGTGGGACATAACTTAAGGGTGCAAAGAATTAACAGAACAAAAATAGAACCGAAAGAAAACAAGAAAACAAAAGAAGTCATGTAGACTGTTTTAAATAAGCACAGGAATTTGTTTTGCTGTTATTGAGAGAATCTGCTTGGAGCTTGTATTTCTGTGTCCCTAATACACTTAATTGTCAAGCTGATTCCAGTGGAGCTGTTATGTTCACAGTCATTACAGTGACGGGGGTTATAACTGTAGATACCAACCTGTAGGAACACACTGTTCTGACATGCCAGATCAGGTTTTAGCACAGATTATGACCTTATTAAGTTGATCAGGTGTCGGCTGTGACAAGTCTGAGCCACATACATTCAGTTTTTTTGTCCATGTTATAATAAAATTAATGGTTTCAGCTGATGGTTTTTCAGTTATGACAGGCCCTTGAATAGTTTTTTGTGCCACATCAATCCCTGGAAAGAAACTGGGTCCAACATGCCCATAGATGTTAACATCTGTCCTGCTTTATACCTGACCTTTGACCTCTCAGGACAGCATTAATAGCAGTCACAGTAGATACAAGAGCTTAAAATATCTGTGTTTAGGTCATTAAATAAAAAAAACAAAAACCAAACACATTATTATTACTATTAACCCTGTTAATATGTACATGGTATTTTGCGATCAGGGGTATTTTTCAGTACCTCAGGCTGTAACATCTAAATAAAAATCCTGTGTCCACGCAACCACTGGTTGAAACAGCTGCCCTCCACAGAGCC
The DNA here is from genome assembly GCA_033238685.1 of Lates japonicus. Lineage (NCBI taxonomy): Eukaryota > Metazoa > Chordata > Actinopteri > Centropomidae > Lates > Lates japonicus. The sequence continues at coordinate 8,888,389 of BRZM01000373.1, read as the reverse complement.
ATGACAAGAAATCGAGTGAAGGAAATCCATTTTTGGCTGATAAACATGCTAATGAGCATCATTATTGTGAATCACAGGAGTGTTTCATGGTTTGATGCATCACATGGTGACTCATGGAACCTTTAATAATTGTGTTTTGGACTATTCTCAGTCTTGAACTGACAGTATTTTATGTGTAAAAAATAATTTGGTTGCTGTGTGTCAAATTTAATGTTGTGCATTAACTAGTATGATTTTGCCAGGCAAACTAAGGAGTAAAATCAGCGCCCTAGACTCTACAATACTGGTTCAATTAATTTTTTGTATAAAAATGTATTTAAAAAAGAAACCTCTTTTTTTGTGGCTCCGAAGCCAACTGTAACCACAAATGATTAACAGCTTTTTTTATTACAAACCACAGTTCCCCTCTGATGATTGTTCCTGGGCTTTTTGTCTCATATTCCCTTTTTTCCCCCCTGCTCCTGTTGAGCACGTTGTTTCCTGGACTGAAGGCTACATAATGATAGCCTCCCTTAGCAGCAACCAGGCCTCCTCCTGTGAAGAGCCATATGGCACAGGGATCGGAGATGACATCAATTTCCACTTGGAAGTCCAAGTCAGGCCTTAAAGACGACCCATCCCTCTTTACACATCTGTGACATTCATTTAAGGAGGCCCGTCGTCTCGGCCGGTCAGACGGAGCAACCGGAAAAGAAAGTGGCCCGTTTTCCCTCCTCTGCGTCGTCCTCCTGAGCAGTCAACAGCAGCACATAGCTGCCTCTCTTAGTCACTACCTGCTGAAAAAAAAGCCCACTCAAACAGGAGAGAAAAATGTTAAATGGTGAAGTGGGATGTCTACATCATTCACAAGTAAAGCTGAGTCACTCAGAGTCTGTTTAGACTCACGAAAGTAAAGAATTTAGCCTTTACCCATATCCTCTTTTATTTTAACCCTCTATTTTCAGACATTGACACACTGTCCTGTTAACTCAGTGGATGTTTGTAAGAGTGATTACATTATAAAGCTGCAACATGTTTTAGTCCGTCTTTGTTCACTCTATATGGTGCTGACGCTAAGGCGGCTATAATCATTATTAATTTACCAATGAATGACACGGTGTTTATCAAACTCACAGAGAATCAACACCCAAATTTGCAGTTGCTGTCAGTTCTAAGTAGCTTCATATCATGTTATTACTTGTTTTAGTTTTCTGGCAGCTCCACTTTGTTTACTGTTTTGGTTCACCCTCAGCACTCTCATCAGCGTCCTTTCACTTTCATTTTCAGTGAAAAAACTCTATGAAGCCACTGGATGCTACAGACAAACAGAGTTAGCATTTAGCTGGCAAACATATGTTGAGCATTTAGCAGCAATACAGCCAGATATTTTGCTCAGGAGTTGATGATGAGCAATGAACAGAGCCTAAAGTAGTGTGAATATTGGACAAGAGGAACTGTATGCTAACGGGATTGCTATATAGTTTACAGCTCGTTTTTGCTGCCCCCAAGTGGCCAGAAAATCACTCAGTACAGGTCAATACAAGGTTACATCCTCAATATGCTTCAAGCGAAGTGCTCGTCAAAATCGTCAAGTAGCATCTTACACCCTTTGTCAAACAGTAGAATTGGAAACTTGAAAACAGACAAGCCAACAGTCATGCTCATTTTACACAGCAGCTAGCCAAGTGTGCGGAGGTGTGCCCAAACTGTCTGAAAGTGGGCACCAATACTCCCACATGTAGAAATGCTCCAACCGCTCGCTTCTTTATGACAGCAGCAGCAGTTCAGTTGAAACAAACTGAGGTCTTATTAAGTCCTCGGAGGCCACTAAAGCTTTAATGCACTTAAGGCACTTTGGATAAACGTTTAAACATTGGATAAATTCAGTATTTTTGGCCGTCACTCTCGTTCACAGCCACTTTACTGTTCCAGAAGTGGAATAAAGTTAAATTCCTGTCTTAAAAATTATGAACAAGCTCAGCAATGTTTTTGTCATTTATTTGTTAGGTTTGTCTGCAGACTTGATTAATCTTCAACAACAGAGACATGTTAGAGAACATAAAGTGGACTGGGCAGCTGTTGTGCTGTCCGAGGCCTGACAGAGACTCTGCTCCAGGCTTTTTCCTCAACACTGTGCAAGTTTTATGTTGTGTCCAACCTAATAATTAACTCTGAGCCACACTGCCAATAGGTCTCCCTTTAAATTGTTCTCATAGTAACTCCTTCAGTGCAGAATGTGGATCAGAATAAAGTGCTTGCATAACATTTGAAGTGACCATCTGATTTACTTTTTTTTCCCCCTTCTAGGTGCAGTAGTTGATGAGTCTAATGGAAAAGTTCTTGTCGTCCAAGACCGAAACAAGGTATATGTATCACTTAATTGTTTGAACACACTGTACATTGTTATTAAATGCTCTCCATGACATTCATTTAAGATAAAGTTTGGCTCTAACAGTGAGAGGTCATGACAGAACTGCTGCGTGACCTCAGAAAAATGTACAAAATCTCAAGAAAGGATGGAAATATGAAAGCATGCTATGAGCACAGAGCAGTGATTGTAAATAGTAGGTACAGTTAGTAAATTGGCAGAACATGTTTCTGAAAAAGAAAAATTGACATGTTTTGGCTGGTAAAAACTATTTTTGGCGGATAGCCCACCATCTCTTGCCGGGTAAGCCAGAGAGCACTGATCCTTCTATCCTCAGCGAAAACAAGTGAAGCATCAGTTATGATGCTCCTGCTAAAAATGTCAATGATTAGTTTTGTTTATTTGGTGAGTTGTATGTTGCCTCTGTTGATCCAAATGTGGGTGGAAATCCTCTTGGGCCTTCAGCCCCTCTCACACTTAACATAGCTCCACACAACATTGGCTGACCTCAAGCAAACACGGTGTTTACATGAGCTGAATGCACTCAAACAACTTTGTGAGTGTCTGTTTCTGTCAGCCCTCACAGAGCCTTGCTGTAGTGCTCGAGTTGTTATTAGGTTCACGTACAACAGGCCTCTTTTAAAACCTTTCCACACAGATTTGTTTATTTTCTCAGTTGGCCTAAATGAGATTGCCACCAATTTTGTGATTGCACAACGATACAGCAATTTGGAACACAATTATGCTTTTTTTAAAAATACCAGCTAACTCAACTTTATATAAATGAGGCAATAAGTAAGTAAAATGTTGTGGTAAAGGCAGCTGCTTCTGTCCTTAACACAAGTAATGTTTCACAACAACAATATGACCCATATAAAACTGAGTATCAGTTTCTTTGAAGATGTAATTTTGTAATTTCATCAATTAAACAATAACCAATAAAAATGAAAGATGATGAAGACAATCTCTAGTTGCAACACTGAGATGCCCAAGCGCCTGTTTGACACAATACAGCAACATGAACACATTTGCCATCATTCACTCTCAGAGAACTATAAACTGATGAAAGGGCGAACCTCCAGAGGAAGAAAACATTTCAGAGTTCAAATGTCTGCTGACGAGAGAAGAAATCATCTCTCCCTCAATAACAACAGAGACTATTGGGATTCTGCAGACACTGTTAGAGGCACATGGAAATAAACACATGGGGTATATTTGTAGTTTGAGTAAATCAATTCTTTGTAAGTAATATTTCCCCTCAAAAAACATATATACAATATGATTCATTTCAATAATTCAGTAATCATTGAAATGTGTCCAACAGTTCTCTGATTTTCAGTCTTCACTCCCATTTTTCTAAATCTCTCAGCAGTGCCAGTAGAAACAGACTGAGGAGGGACACATGGTTACTGTAAAATCTTGATCATATGATAAATATAGTTCACACTATAACTGACAGAATTCAAGTGGGCCTGCTTGCTGGACTTTCATTGTAAACAACATGTAACATGTGTCCCAGCCAGGAATCTGGAGAGCGTATAATGTATCTCGATGGCTTTTGTCCAGAAGCAGAGGGAAACAGTTAGTGGCCTGGAAGTGTGGGGAGTGTTTTATCTCTTCCTTTCCTTCTCCTCCTCCTCCTCCTCCCCATCGAGCTGTTTACTGGAAATGGGCTTTATAACAGTCTGGCCCTTGGCAGTAGAGCGTCTCTGGCAGATCGAGCCAGTTCAGAGCTCACGAAGGGTTACGAACTTCCTGAAAAGAAACCAGGACATTATCGCTCTCACATCAGTACAAAAGACAACTGACAGATCCCTAGCGCAGCGAAGGTAATTTCCATCGGGGGAGCTGAATGATGTCATGGGTAAGAGTGTTTAATTCAATCACTGTCCAATGACATTTACACATCATTTCCCAGTAGATTTGGTGTTAACAGCTTGCATTGGGTAGGCATGCATCTGCCAGGTCTCGGGGATTATTATTTTCACATTCAGCTCTGAAAGCTCCTGTGGGGATGAGACGTTTTACTCTGGAAAAACCACACCGATTAGCCTGATCAGAGTTACACAAAATCTCTTTATTTCTTCTTCCTACCAGCACATATTAGAAACAGCTCCAAAAAAATATAGCATTTTGTTGACAATACATGAAAATAAATGCTGTAGTGCATTTGTGTTCCCCCGTGAAGAGAGGACTTGCAAAACTAGGAAAATCTGAAGGTGAAATAGCATTTCCGAAAAACAAGCGTAGTAGCGTACAAAACTTCTTTAAGTAACTACAAAAATATATATACAACACTGACATCATAATTTAACCAGCAGCATACTGTTATTAAATATCAAGGATAAGTGGTGAAACAGTTTTGGAAGACACACACTTCACCGCATCAAACGTAAAAGTCTCCAGAGTGAGGCACTAAATATAAAATATAAAAAGAAAGGATGCTCTGATCAGAGCATTAAACATCTCTCTGTGTGTATAATTATTAGTTCAGATACATAAGACAATCCCTTTGAACATATGATCTACTACTGACTTTCATTTTCTTAAAGAGGAAAAAACTACAGCCTTACTTTAAGATATTGCCACTACTGTAAAGAAACAAGTGACTTTAGACTGTTGTACTACACTAAAATTGACATTTTCTGCAGTGTACATGTTGATATTACTCTCTAAGATACATTTACAGCAGTGCCATCTATCTCACTTGATGTTAAAGTTTAACTTTGCTCTTGAATTTCAGACAAAAAATGCTTGGAAGTTCCCCGGGGGTTTGTCTGATCCAGGAGAAAATATTGGTGAGTGTCTCATTCAGCAGAGCAAAAAACTAATACAGTACATCTAGCTAAATCCTTTCAGTTTTAGTATTATGCTCTAAGATGATACATATACATTCATTAGAACTTTACAAAACAAGGCACATAATATAGTATATGCAAAGAGTCTCTCCCAATCCACCTTTTCTAATGTTTTAAAAGCAGCTTTAATGTTATATACATGACACCCAACCCAAAGAGCAGCGTCAGTTTGTCTTTACAAAAAATATATGTATTTTCCCTTTTTCCCCAACATCAGTCTGCAAGGTGATTCTGACAAGGGAACATAAACATATTCCTTTATTCAGGATCTTTTGAATGCCTCCACATGTATAATTTAATCAATCTCTCTCAGGTGCCACTGCCGTACGTGAAGTCTTTGAGGAAACCGGTGTTCGCTCGGAGTTCAGATCTCTGCTCAGCATCCGGCAGCAGCACAACCACCCCGGCGCCTTTGGCATGTCGGACATGTACATCATCTGCCGACTCAGCCCGCTCACCTACGACATTAACTTCTGCACTCAGGAGTGCCTGCGCTGCGAATGGTTAGACCTCACCGAGCTGGCCAAGACCAAGGAGACCACGCCCATAACTTCTCGCATAGCCAGGCTCCTGCTTCGCGGCCTAGAGCTGGGCTTCGACAACATCGACCTCACCATGGAGGAGCTGCCTGCTGTTTACTCTGGGATGTTTTACCAGCTGTACCACAGGCAGCTTCCCCCAACGCTAAAATCCTAGCAAGCCATCATCAGACTGATGAGGTTATAGTGAGTCCTGGCTAGCTATGTTGACATACGGTTGTCTGTGTAACTCATATTTAAAGTGTATTTATGACTGGAGTTAATGATTGCAGTGTGTTTGACACACTGTCTGTTACTGTTGAAGAAATATGGTGCAATAGGCTGTGAATTAAAGCACATTCACATTGTGCTTTTTTTACTATGCCACTGTGAAATGTGCAAGACTGTAGAGTCTCATGCGGTTTATTTAACGGTTGTTGATGGCGGCCATGCTGGAAGTCCACGGCTGTTAGGCAGCCATGGCTGTGAGCAGCTCATTTCGTTTTTAAAGGCACGCTCCTGCAATCTGCCGTATTTTTACTGGGAACAAATCATTTCACAATCAATGCTGAGTTCAGCTAATTTTAGCTTTTTAACTAGTTAACAGTATTAATTCATTAATGCTATATTAATGTTGGCTGCCTTGCTAAAGTAGCCTACTGGCTAGTTAAAAAAAAAACTATAAACCATTGCTGTGTCTCAATTGGTGTACTTCTATACTCACACTTGCTATTTCAAGTGCATAAGTGTGTTCATACTGACAAGTATGGAAACATGCAGTGCACTGTAAGTACCTGGATGCTGCACTCAAAATGGTCAAAATGTTGAGTGTAGAATAATGGACACTTCTCACACTCAACAGTCGCCATTTTGGCTACGCAGCGAAAGGGAAGGATCCACCAACGTATTTTCAAACTTGTGAAAATGTTAGGTGAGGACGGAGGACATGGGTCAGCGTAATTTACATGTTGCATGAAACTTGAGGAACACGCAAGAAAGCAAAACATTTGTTTTTAAGTCAAATGAGCAAAGCAGCTGGCGGATATTTTGGTGGGCGACAATCATGGTCACATGTTGCCATCATAATTTTGGTACGTGCACTACTTGAGACAACACTCACGCCAGTGAGTATACTGAGTATACAGTGTACTACATGTGGATGCACTAAGTGAAGTATCTGATTCGAGACACAGCAAGTTTTTTTTTTTTTTTTTTACAAGGAACCTGCCTTTCATTGAAATATCACCATCCACCACAGTTATCTTATTTATACACTGTGTTCTTGTGCCATGCAATGTTAGGACATGTTGCACACATCTTAAATTATACAAACACAAAAGGCAAATGCAATTTTATCAGAAAATGAAGACAAGCGCCAGAAACGTACTACAAACCCATTAAGTGTGTCAAGATACTGACTAGTGTAAAAAGAAGAAGTAGAGAAAAACTAGTAAACTAGAAGTATTGCCTGGATTTTGATTTGCATGTTTACTGTGCTTAGTTTTGATCTTAAGTTTTAAAATTCAGTCCTTTCTCCTCCTTTATCTTCAAGTCACAATAGCTTAGGATTTGAGTTCACCTTCTTAATCTCGTTCATCTGGGAGACATCTTTTGACAAAATATTCTCCTGCACGTCCTGCATCCTGCTTTGAAACTCAGACTTACAGTCATAAATTGAAGTGTGGGAAGCAGACTTGTGATCAGAAGGTCGCTGCTATGATTCCCTCAGCAGGAGAGGGAAGATCTGTGTAGACGAAATTAGGAAGTTGTGCTGTGCTGCTGTTCTGTTGAGGTGCACTTGAGCAAAGCACCCAGCTCCAGTTGCACTAGTGTAGCAGTAAAAGCCTGGTTTTACTGAGAAGCGGCCTGGTGTGAATGTGTGCTACTGTTTGAAGGTAAAGCTGAATAAGAGTAGACATGCTCAAGATTAAAACAAAATGAACTGTTAGGATGTAACAGTTGGAAAGGATCACAGCTGTTTTGGGCAACACTCTGTCTTCATTGCCGTCACATCTTCTTCTTCGTCGTTGCCACTAAGACTTTTTAATATTTCTCGATCAGATCCCAGATTAGTACTTGGCGGACATTGGAAGAAAGAGAATGGCCTTCTGACCCGGTCCAGTTTTGTTTCCAGACTTGTACTGACCTGTCCGCTTCAGCGCCACATACATGTTGGGGTACTTCCTGGAGCGATAGGTGTTGTAGTTGTTGCTCTCGAGCCGCTCCAGGAAATAGCATTCGTCTGTTGCTCGTCTCTGGAGAGAAAGACACAGAGGTAAAGTTTAACTTGATGTTCAGTCAGTGGACTAAATTTAATTGTGGTGTTCAGTGCTGGGAGGATCAGATCTGCTGCCTTTTGCTTACAGGATAAGTAACACCCTGCCATCTAAATACACATAAATGAGCTTCCAAACTGAAGAAATGTAAGAAAACTGTGAAGCTAGTCTGTAACATGGTGTATGGCAGCACTGCTCCTTATTCACAGTATTCCAACAAATGGAAACTGAGGTTTAGTCATTGAGTCTGTACATTTAATATAAATGTTTAAGTGTTTCCTTCCAAAATGTTAATAATTCTCTGCTTATGCTTTCAACCTGAAGGACATCTGGTTACTTGTCGTGGCATTTCATCAAAGAAGTTATTTTGTTTGGATGATATTTTATTAAATTTGTCTAACAAATGTTTGAAGAGGAGAAAGTTTGTAATGCTGACTTTTTATAACATTAAATTACCACATAAAACACCCCAGAACTAAATGCCACCTTTATTTTGAAGGAGAGCATTGGTTTAGAAGACTTTCTGCTCAGTGTTTCACACTAATAAACACATTTCTATTCAAGAAAACCATGCCTGCTCAGGGACATTATCATAGCTCCGGTCAGTTTTTGTCTTGGTGCAGCTTCCTTGAATCATTTTCAAAGATTAAACCCAGAGATGAACAGACAAAAACATGGTAAATCTGAAGACCTGAAACAACCGGACAAGAGGTCAAATAAATTAACAGATCAAGATGTCAGTCAAAGATAAACTTTGATTTAAGGGGAATATAAATTTAAGGGTTTGAACAAGATCAGTTAAAGTAAATCAGCTCTCGTGCTGTCATGTTATTAACCACATCTTTTTTATGCTTACACAAGCTCCTCTCTTCACATTATCCTTTGTAGAAGAAAACATGAAGAAAACATTAATTACACAACGTCTGGCCAAAATCTCGCTGTCTCGCTGGGCGTTAACTGCCCTACACCCTGTCCAACAAGAGACTTTTGTTTTAGTTGTCTGTTCTTAGTTGACCATGACTGTATGACTACGAAGTCAGAAGACATTCTCTTTTAATTTGGTAGAACCACCCACGGCGACTGTTTAATTCATCAAAGCAGTAGCTTTCGAGAAACAATTATTCTACCTCGGTGCTGAAACTATACAACAGTAAGGAAAACAGCAGTTAAGGTGAACCATTGGTTACTCAGTAGTTATTTGTTATTTGTTTAAAAATAATTAAGTTATCTGAGGTGCTGGGAAATATAATAATAATAATGATGTTTTTGTTAAATGTTTAGGTTGGAATAAATATTGAAAATAAGTCCAAACTTGTACAGATCTTGTCAGCAGAACAAAATCCTCACGAACTCTTGAATGATATTCATTAATTATATGGGTAAAAATAGATCAGTCAGGATCTAATACACAGCAGATGACTCCTTCCTCTAGATAGTCTGTGTGCTAAATTAATGGGACATGAAATCTCTTTGGCAACAATAAATGCTGATCTTCATATCACTTAATATACTATTTTTTCTTCTTTCACTCTACAGATGGTAATAATAAGAGAAGAGTGGGTTTTGTCGCAAGGATTTTTTTTAGATGAGTCCACATGCAAGTAAAAGCGAAGCAAAGCGACGCCTTGGGTGGCACCTCGTTACTGTAGCTTCTCATTAGGAGGAAATGCCTCTTGCAAATTACAAGGGCTGTGAGGACAAGTCGTTCACAACCACCAAACCACATCAGTCGCCAACACTTCACACTTCCACTGCCACTGTGAGCAACAACACTGTGGCAACAGACCAGCAGCGGTGCCCAGCTGGTGCTGGCTATTTCTCATGAACATTCAGGAAATCCTCAGATAGCTTTAATCTGCGACGGCGTCGTTGGACAACTATGAACAGCAGCCAGGACAAAGTCACTTTGTCTGCTGGTCTGTTAGATAATCTCTCAGTTCCTGAAAACTTCTAAAGCTCCTAGAACCTTCTACAGATGTCCTGCTGTAGGACAGAGAGAAACCTCATTACCACATTACCAGTAACAGACACCATGATGCACCTGGTCACTTTATAAAACAGCAGACATCATGAGTCTAATAATGACGTTCAATAAGGAATATCTCCTCTCTCTAACCTTTATTCTTTTACTGATGAATTTCTGTCTCTTCCTGTTGGAATCTTCATTCAGAAATTCAGGCTCCTCCATCATCTCACTTCACTTCAAGACATTTTTCCATGCTGTCAAAACTCCTCTCATTCACAAATTTCATCATGCCTGGACAAAAGACGTTCTTTCCCTGTTTTACGAACCAATCAATAGTTGAACGCAGCTCATTAAATATCTTTGTGATTTTGCTCTTGTCTCTCAAACCTAGTGCTGCACAGTTCTCTACTTTCCCCATCACCACCATGACTGTCGGGTTGTCCCAGGAGATTAAAACAAATTCACAATAAAAGCCTGAAAATGCCCGTCATTTATCCACTCACTTTTCTCTTCCACAGGATTAATGTCCTATCTCCTTTTAAAAATCTAAAGATGTTGTCCACAGCAGCTTGGCTGAGGCAGCGTTAACACAGAAAACAAGGCTAAAGAATGGAAAGAAAGACAAATGGTCAATCTGATTAGATTTGGGAGAGATGCCTCAGTTGGAACCAATTTCTGGTCAGAACAAATAGAAGCTTAGATACAAAATACTTTTTGTTTCCCATTTATCTCCAACATTTTGACTTGGGCCTGTCTGATGTTGTGGTAAACGTTTTTGTTTTTTTTGTTTTTTCTAAGTGCTGACTGTGACAAACGAGTGTCAAGCTAATTCTTTCCCTGCGAGGGAGGATTTCTTGTCAAGTGGCTGGTAAATATTTGGTTTCCAAAACACTGCAGTCTGAATGCTGCATGTGACAGAATGCTGACATTAACTAACATTTCTGATAACTGGAAGACATTTAGGAGTGCAATACAGATATGTAAGAAACACAAAGACTCGTTCAGGAAATAACATTTGATGATTTTACAGGACGGCATTTATATTAAACTCAAAAACTCTTTGCAGAACAGAGACTATTTAGTTTTGTGATTATGCAGCTCACTCACCGCTCCAAACAGTCGTCCGTCTCTGTTCATTGCCAGATAGCGGTTAGCACAAACTCCTTTGATGACCACCTCCCCCACTGAGGTCGCCTGGAGTTGAAGTTTTACTGAGGAAAAAGGCAAACGTTTATTTCATGTAAGACACAAAGCATTTGAAGTTTGATTGTGGGTTTAATCAACAGGAAAAGATTAAGTGGTGTGCTTAATACATCTGTTATCACATCTGGAGGCATAAACAACACAGACCCTGGATTCCAGCACTAAATCACAATGAAGAAGTAATCTCTTTAGATGTTCATGTATCAATGGCACCCTCTTATACCTGTAAGTTTTATTATAACTGATCTCACATCTAGGTGAAAATTGGTTTAAATTAATGTGCTCTGGAAAACTGTGAATCTGAAAATTACTTTGTGAATGAATGAGCTTTAATCTGCTGCATTTAGCAAATTTAAATTCATTGTTCTTCCTGTATAACCAGACAAACATCAGCTCAACTTCTGCCAAAGAACAGTTAGCTGCTTTTTTTTGTTGTGGTTTCCTTCATGCTTTGGTTGACATTGGCTGACACTTTATTTGCAGTAATGAATGAAACACCACTGACGCCAACGCTAACATGAAGCTAACTCACATCAGCCACCAAACAGTAGCATTTCAGTACACTGTAGCTGACAGCGGCCTGCGTGCACAGTACCTGTCGGCTGTGTGACAGCCTCCACACAGATGTACTGAAGTCATCTGCATATTTATTCTTTTTTTTCTTTTTTATGGACACAGCGCTGCTTGCCAACAGAGCATACTTTGCATGAAGCAAAACCACCAAAAAGGAAGCAGAGGCCCCGTAAGGTACATTAGGGGATCTGTCCAGAATTAATCCACATTAAGACTTGGGATAGACACGCATCTGTGTACAGTTAAGTTAGCTGCCCGGATGATTCATATCACAGATCAAAGAGGTGTTCTTCCCTGAAAAAGAAAAAAGAAAAACAAAACAAAAAAAAAAAAACATATATAATTAGTCTTTGTGTGCTGAGATGTTTACTGGGTGTGTGATGGGCAAACAGGCAAACTTTCTCCTAACTGCTCCTTGTCTCTGTACAGTTCAGTCATATCTGTGGGTCACTGCTGTAAGGCCAACAATTTGTGGCAAAGTTAATGGGCAATATTGTCACCAGAAAAGTTAAAGTTATAAATAAGACAAATGTGATGGAGCAGAGTCCCATCTACAGTAACACAAAATCCTCCCTGAGGATCCCTGGATATATTGGGTAACGTTTTTCACTAACATTTCCAACTCTAACTGGCAGGTATGTTGCGTTGTCTAAAAAGTTGGCAGGTCTGTCACAGCTCTAACAAAAGGACCATTGACGAAGCACAGCTCAGGTCACATGAACTGTAAGAAAGCATTTTGGAAAACAGCTAAATGATTAACACTGATTCCTGTTCACGAATATATTCCTTTCTGAACCCATGAACTACAGCTTCCTCACATCATCTCTCAGGATATTCTACAAATAAGTCTGACTGAATGTAATCAAAGGGTTATTGAATCATTTTAAAAATAGCTCCTCTCCTTGAAGTGATTCCGTATCAGGCATTTGGGCGCACCTGCTTGAAATGTCACAGTATATCTCAGGCAATACACTTCCAAACATGTGTTTTCCTAGGAAAAAAACCCAACTTTCATATTCTCCCTCCTCCCCCTCCCGCTTACTGATGCAACTTAGGACACATACTTAAAAGTAATCAGTGTTACAGAGGCACCGAGGGGTATCTCAGTTGTCCAGGCCACTTAAATAGCTGATAACTTGAAGAACATAAAAAAACCACTTCCACCACAACACTTCTTTCACTTTCTAAATAACTTGTGGTACATGTAAGAGTATATTTTATGATCATTTTTAAAAATAGTATTATTTTTAGATATATTAGTGGCAAGTTCATTGACCTCAAACACTGGCAGGGAACTCTAAATCAGGCATTCACTCATCCTGGTTTTTAACTCCATGTTGTGCTGCCTTGTGTGACGTAAACCACACAGTGAGCAGTGTGAATGGCTGTGACTCAGCATGGTGATCTACATTTACTAAAAACATAACTGCCATATTCCATCAAAGTTCCCACTGATTAAGAAAATTTGAGGCATACTTCTCACGAGTTATTATACTTTCCAGACGTAGACCTACACACATTTTGAAGTGGAGACTTTACCTCAGTAAGTTGGAAAATTCACATCTTTCTTTCTTCCATGATTTTTTTCTTCTTGCTTCACTCTTATTAAAAAGAACATAAAGACGCTTTGTGTGTTCTGTGCAAAGCAAGAAGAAGAATGGGACTGGAAGTACTTACTGTGGGGGTCGTTTTTCTCCCGGATTCCATCCACTCCCCCGTCAGACCTTATCCTCAAGAAGAAGCCCCCGTTTTTACAGTAAAGTCTTTTGGGATCCTTGAAGTTCCCAGGAGGAAAACCGCCGCTGCCGCCGTCTTCAGGTGTGGAGGGAAGTGTTGTGATTTCTCCCGTGGCCATCTCCTCCTCTTTCCCCGCTTCCTGGCGACTGCTTCGTCTCCTTCTTGAGCAGTGCAGGAGCCCCACCGTGGCCTCCCACCTCCCACTAACTGTTGCCTGTTCCCTCCTCCCCTCTTCCACACAGCTTCACACAAACTGATTCTACTTAACCCCAGAGGTCAGTTTGCTTGAGCACCCCCCCTCTCAGGGCAGCAAGTGCCCTTTGAGTCCTGAATCTGAAGCAGAAGGACTCCCAGACGAGCCTTACTACCTAATAGCAAAGCTCTAAATCTACCATTTGTAGCTGCTGGTCTGCTGTCTGTAGAGCTGGCAGCTGCTTTGCCAGTGTACTTTGAGCACACTGGTAGGGGGGGGATGCATGCGGGTTCCCCCTCTCTTCCACTCTTCTTGCAATGAAGTGTTTAAAGCAGGGCAGCTGGCTTAGATCTGTGTGGAAGGCTTTCCCCTTTGGGCCTCAGTTCGCATGCGCCCTAGGATCACCAACACACACACACACACACTCGCATGCTCACGCCCACTAATGTTCACTGATTTAACCAACCAACCCAGCAGAAGTGGAGAAAGGAGAGGAGGGCACAGAGGGAGGAGGTGGTGGGGTGGTGGTGGGGGGGGGGACGTGAAACTTGGACTGTGTCACTGAGACCCTTCGGAGAGCCAAGAGCAGCAGCAACCATGTGAACAGAACCAGTGTTTTCATTCATCCAGTCTGTTCGAGAGCAAGGAAAGAGAGAGACGTAAAAAGAAAGCCAGCACAGCCAGCTTTTCAGTGATTCACTCAGTGCTATTCATAGATAAAGAACAACAATGTGAAGTAGAATTGCCAGCAGACTTAGATGAAAAAGCTTTCATCACGAGTGAGTGATTTTAATTGCTATTCTCAACGTCCTCAGAACCAGCTGAGTGGAGGATCAGCGATGGGAATTATTCATACAGGATTTGTTTCTTTTTTGATTTTAGGACCAATGGGGTCATGCATTTGACAGAATAAGCACTCGTTGGTCTAGGCTTCTGGGTAAACGTTACCACATCTGAAACTCGTGCTGGATCAGTAGAAAGTCAGCTGTGCTCTCGGTTGACATCATGTCGGTGACACCCCCCACCCCTCCGAAACTGGTCAGTGAAACATCTGACATCCAACCACGCCACTGGAGTGACTAAGGCCGGAGACTTGAGCAGTTGTAACACTTGTAGCCAAAACAGGGAGTCAACTACAGGAAGGATTCAGATGGTTTTGGACATCTTTGGGATTCATTTCCTCAGACTGTGTCAATCCACAACTCTCCAAAAAGACAGGACAGTTTTGTCCATCATTTATACAGACGGGGTTTGCTGCGCATGTTGTTTTCAGGCAAACTCCTGAGGGAAGAATTCCAAATATACAATTACTGAGACCCATTCACATCCAAACAGTACAGTACAAATACAACAAAGTTTACTATTGGAGGACACTGTGACAGAAAACAGATTCTCAATGCACCTTGCACAGCATTCAGGCTTTCCAGGTACATATAGGTGCTGCTTGCCACATTCCACACAGGTAATTAGTATTATGGTCCTGAGTGCTTTAAGTGTACCCTTGGTCTACAGTAAATGATTCTGCAGAGGCCTTTTCACCCTGATAAAAATCTAATTCTGAAGGAAATGCCAATGATTTTTTTTAAAAATCGTATTTTAAAAAGTCACTGTCATTACTAATTATCTGTAAAGCGAGCTGAAGTCAGTAAGTCAAAATATATCTGGGGCAAAGTAAGGAAAGAGGCCACAGCTTATCTGTTTGCTTCAAAGAAGTGTTGCGTGAGCCAGTGCAGCATTCCTAAGCGTCTGGGACAGAATTATTAAAGAAGAACTCAGAAGAAAATAAATTGTAAGTGCACAGACGCATAAAACATGTAGTTCAATCAGCAGAATTTACTGTGTCACACCCTGGCTAAGTAGGGAAACTAGATCAACACAGTAATATGGCTATACAAAGTAGCCATAATCAGACCAGCAGTTGCAGCCTACGTTTTCTAATAATTATCCACAACATAAATTCTACAATAGATGGTGACAGAGTCTGAGGGAAATATAACAAGACTTATGGTTTCTTTCTAAAAATAAACTGCTGTGACACATTCTTCTCTCAGTGCGGCATCTGTTTCCACACTGCTGACTTTATTTATACACCTGACAGAGGCTGACAGCTACCTGAGAGTTCTGCAGCAAAAACTTATTTTACAATTGTAAAACAATTATTGCACAACTCGCTCGACATGAAAACTGGTGTTAGGATCACGTGTAATGAATCTAAACCCTAAAGCAAAACTTTAAATGCCTTCAGCTGCTTTTTTCCTCCTCATAATTGCAGAATTAAAAATGTTTGATTGCTACTTGCTTTGAATATGGTGACATTGCCCAAAATTAAATCATTAGTCCAATTAAGAAATAAAACAGAACATTTTATCCAACTTTTTATATTTTTAGAGTAATGTAGAGTAATTTGTGCATGCATCAGTCTAATGTTTCTTCTGATGTAAAATATGGACTCTGTCTGAACTCTCAGATGTGTCACCAACTTTGCCATTCTAACTTCCTTCACGGTGTTGTGTTTGTTATGCTATGTCATACCTCACCCTCTCACGGGCACAACACCGTTGAGTGATGCCTGAGTCAAGGTTATTGTGGCTCCACCGTAAAGCCCTTGTAACGTTTTTATTTCTCTTAACTATTTTTAGAGCACGAGAAGAAGCTCTCTCTCCCTCTCTTCTCTCTGTGTTCTGAGAGGAAATGGAAGATCTCACATGTTGTTGCAACTGACACCTCTGAAATACAATACACAGTAGGAAAAAGTCTAAAGATAACGAAGATCGCACTTTGCTTTCATATGAACCATGATTGTTTTGGGGGTTATTTTTGATTTTTCCAAGTAGTAGACATTGCTAGTTGCATTAATAGTTTGTCAAGTTTGTCAGCCAACAACCATAATATTTTTACACTTTCTAAAATTGTAAAATAGGCCTAAATTCCAGGATGAACCAACTGTATGCATCTAGTACTAAGGCATGCAAGGGTCAGAGCATTAGTGCTTTTTTTTAAATATTCCAGTGACCTTTGAATGATCATGTAGGAGGGGAAATATGAGCTTGAGAATGGTTTCCAGAATTCAAACAACTAAAATAACTTCCGGAACTAATAAGACTCAACCAAAAACATTTACTCTGTCTGGAGGCGTTCCTTCCCCCATCAATTATTCCCATTATGACAGAGCAGGTCATAAAACCACCATGGTTGGCATGGGAGCAGAGTTGGTGTTCAGTTTGAGCAGTGCGAGCCAAGCTGTAGACACATTATGAAGCGTGGGCAAATATCGTTAAGGAAGTGTACCAAGACTAAAAAACATACTGGCACAACAAAAATCCTCCCATGCTCCACAAGAGGGAAATTTAATTGTGGTTTTGGACACGTAGTGTTTGTTTTCCCTGGCTGAGATGAGCACGAAGACAAGGTGTTTACAAGATCATGTACAACCAGTGTCAGGTGAGTCAGGCTTGGTTAATAATAAACATAAACTGAATTTTAGGGTATTTCCCGTGAGAATAGTACGCAGCACCCTCAAGACAAAAAGTATGATAAAGAAGACAAATGAAATAAAATACAAATACGGAAATATATGATTACTACTGATCTTTGTGTATGCTTTTGTGATATTAGGACCATTTGTCATAGCTTTCCAATACAAATGTCAAAAGTTGAAGGGCCAATCAGATAAATATCACTTCAAATTTTGAAAATAAATCAAAAACAACAAAATTAAACAGAGGGCACCCTGCACACGTTGTTTTGCTACTTTCTTGGTTCTTGAACTTGCACCTTAGTTTCATTCAGTACGCATGTTTGAAATATGCACCCGATTTACTGGCAATATCAGAATTTAGGCCAATTCATTTGTCATATTTACATACAGAAATTTATATAAGCCAGTCAGATACAGTAGACTACAACAGTATAGAATCATTTGTCGCCCCCATGTGGTAGAAAAAAAAGATCTTTTTGAATATTGAATATTATC
Organism: Lates japonicus; assembly: GCA_033238685.1. Lineage (NCBI taxonomy): Eukaryota > Metazoa > Chordata > Actinopteri > Centropomidae > Lates > Lates japonicus. The sequence continues at coordinate 8,870,745 of BRZM01000373.1, read as the reverse complement.
CTTTGGCTATTCATTGAAGACAGAAAATCAGATTAAACTTTTTTTTTCATACTTATTAAGATATATTTGTGGGTTATATAAACTTTCAACCCATTTGGCATGTCAAATATTTCCCTGAGATCTCATAGGAAGATCATAACAGCATAAGATTTTCCTGTGCACCATCAGTTTTCTGGTCTATGCCTGTGATGACTTCTGCATCAGTCTGTAAGACCAGGAAAACCAGATCTAAGGCCTTCCTCCATGCTTCCTGCTTCACACTCAGATTATCATAGATTTTCAACGTTGGTGCGTCATCAGATTTCACAGCAGAGGAAAAGGCACTGTCCTCCTTTTCATCCTCCAAGAAAAGTTGTGAGAACTTTGCAGCGATGCCTAGATGTCCGTTATAATCCTGCAGTTGTTGGTTCACCACAGTCCTGGCTTTGATTTTTGAAAACTTTCCAGTGTTAACCATTACAGTGGATATGTAATCAATTAAACCATCTGCCATGAGGCGTAACACTACACCCCTGTAAGGGTTAGCTGCTCCCTCTGCTTTGGAGTCATCAGTCCTCTCTGTGAAGTGCTTAACATGGTGCCCTGCTTGCCTCTGAAGGTGATGAATACAAAGCATTTCTGTCACTCCAGCACCAGGCAGGAAGGCTTTGTCTTTCAGCGCATGGTGTAAGCGATAAGCACAGGCACAAAACTGATCCTCCAGGGCCTGCAACTTGCCATGTACGCAGCTTGTGAGGATCACTGTGACCAACCCGCTGTTCCCACCAGTGGAAATATTCACAGCTGTTGAAGACTTCCTCTCAGTGCCGGCACTGAGGTCCCTCCATATCATGACCTTCATCCCTGTGCCAACACAGTGCTTACTCAACTGTGTGACGTAAGTCACTGGAACACCTCCTGTTTCATCAGCGAACGCCTTTAAAACGGAAGCCTTCACTTTTTCCACCACAAGCATATGATGTCTACAACAGCGCTGAATCACTTTCTCACTAGCAAGCCCGCTGACTAGTATCAGGTTCACTTCCAGGTTCAGCAGAAGAGCCACAACCTTCGCCATCCACGCTTCTTCTTTGCTTGAATTTAACAAAGCCGACTGGTCAGTCACATGCTGTATACCCGCTGGTCTACAAAAGCCAAGATGGCGAAAGGTATCTGACAAATCTCCATTAATAAGAGCGACCCTCAAGTGCTGTTCTTTTAAGTAACGAGCAACTGAGGCCTGTTCAGCGGATAAGAGAACAATGCAGCCTGGTAAAACACACGCATGCTCCTCTGGTAAACCAGGTAGAACACAAGTCACCACTTTACTTATATCAAATGGGGAACAGCTGATATCTTGTTGACTATTTTTTGATAGCATCTGGTAGGCTTCCACTACTAAATTCATTGCATTGACACAACCATGGCTCAATCCCTCAGCAATGTGTGCAACATTAGGGAGCTTAGGCTGATGAGGTTGCAGTACTGTGGAAACATTTTTAGACTTTTCCTCACAAAAATGTCTGCTGAGCTTTATTTTTCTTTGTCCACTGGTGTTTAGAGTCTTATGACCAACACTTGTTGTCCATTGCAGTGGGCACGATGCCTGTGAAGCCTCCAGGATGGGTTTCTCTGATAGCTGAGATGTTGCAATGCAGCTCTCTGACTGTGCCACACCAAGATCCTCAGTTGAGACGCTGCATTTCCTGCAAACATCTTTGCATATATCAATCCCTTCAGACATAGCTGAGATGATGTGTGAAACTGAAATTCCTCTCTGAAGGCACTCCAGAGCAGCACAGCTCCACGCTCCTGCAAGAAACAGCAGGCATCCTGATCCTGTATTATAGACCTTCTGGTGGGCTTGAATAGTCTCATAGACCAGCTGGCCCACTGCGCAGGTCAGCTCCAGGTTCTCCAAGATGCGAAAACATGAGCACACAAGAGCTGACTCCCCACTTGTGTCATCTTGGATAAACTTGTACTTTTTATTGGGGCCCAAAGAAGAATGTGTGATTCCTGCCAATGCTGAGAGCTTCTGCAGTCCAACATGTTGTCGATGGTTTATAACTGTACTTCCCAGCATTACGTCAGATGCCTGAATTATAAAAGGATGAGAAAAGTTTTAATTTGTTCACCTTTTATCAAATAAAAACCCGACAGATATTCTCTTTTTAGTTAGTAAAACCATTCACATGTGGTAATTGTTAGTCACAATAACAGGCTGCAGTCAACAGTAACTAAAAATATTTTCATTATCCATTGATTAGATTTTTTTTTTTAAGTAAATGACTACTCTTCTGGTCCATGAAATGTCAAGAAATAGTGGGAAAAAAGTCCTCTGTGCCCTAAATGACATCATCAAATGTCTTGTTTCTGACCAACGGTCCAAAACCCAAAGTTTCTTTCAGTTCACTGTGATATATGACAAGAGGAAACTCTTTTTTGAGAAGCTAGAACCTGAAAAATTGGAGCATTTTTTCATTATATTTGCTTGTAACAGTAATTAAAGTTACATACTTAAAAGCAGTCCCACACTGAACATTTTAAAGCTGCTAACACGTTAAGGCATTAATAGTACAGTTTAATATACATTTAAAACACTGACAGCCCACTCTGCATGATGAACACTTTTACTTTTGGCACCTTAAGTACACTTAGCTGCTAATACTTATGTACTTTTACTTAAATTATTTTTTTTAATACAGGACTTCTACTTTAAATAAGTGTACACTGTGGTAACCAATTGATACTTTCTTCAAATGTGATTTAAATGTTGCTTTTTAATTCATTAAAAGATTACTCCGTAACTGTGGCATATGCAAAGATTTGGCCACCCAGAACTTAATTACCCCACAGCATCAAAAGAAGCAGGAGATATTAAGAGATACAGCTCAACAGACTTTAGCGAGTAAAGCTAACAAGCTAATACCCTCAGAAAATACATTGACTTTACTTCTAATTTCAGCCAGTGTTTAACAAGACTAAAGTAAAGTAAAACGAAGGAGTGTTTCCAAAAAATGTTCCTGTAATACAAACGTTGTATATCCATGCAGAATATGACGTTACCTTCATTTATTATTGTACAACAGTTGTATCTGTTCCCTCTGCCCAGCTGCCCCAGCTCCAACGATTGAGCACTGCGCATGCGTTGTGTTTCCCGGTTGCTGGGAGACAAAGAAACGAACCCAATCATTGGAGGACACCTTCAAAACCCGCCCATTCCCCTTTACGATTGGCTAATTTTAACGTGTCACGGTGCTTTCGTGGTTTCTATTGGCCATCTCCCATGTCATTTCACAGAAAAAATACAGCCGTTGCTACCTGTTTTGTTGACGTCCGACCATCAGACACAACGTTGAAGCTTTCCTGGTTCAAGCATTAATTTAAATGGTAAATCTTCATATAAATGTCTAGTTTGAAATGCACGCAGAATTAACTTGTGGGATTTGCCGTTATCAGCCGTTGAAAACAGCCATTTCTGTTTGGTTTAGTGGAGTAGCATGGGAGCTAAGGTTAGCTAGCATGAATCTAACAGTTGACTAACACTATCACCTGTGGGTCTCTCTGATGCACCTGTTTGGCTTTTTTAGGCTTCAAATTACCGAAAACCAATTCCCTCAGCCAGCCAGAGGAAAAAGACAGGTCCCAAAATCGAACTGACTGAGGAGCAAAAGCAAGAAATTAAGGAGGCTTTTGATCTGTTTGACACAGATGGCACTGGAACAATAGACGTGAAGGAGCTAAAGGTCAGATGCTGTTCATGTTCATGTACCGTGCATCAGATGTTGAAAAGTATATACATGTACAGGTAAACAGATAACGTGTGGAAACAGTGTCACAGCTGCATCGGATCTGTTGTGCACTTTTGCCACAGGTTGCCATGAGAGCTCTTGGGTTTGAGCCAAAGAAAGAAGAAATCAAGAAGATGATTGCAGACATTGATAGGGAAGGCTCTGGAACAATTGACTTCAATGACTTTCTCAGTATGATGACACTGAAAATGGTGAGTGTAATATGATGCTGTATAGAACAAGAGAACCTGGAAATTTCTCAGAAGTTGAAAAAACAGACAAACGTAAACAATTCGTTGATTTGTGTGTGTGTGTGTGTGTTTCAAGTATCAGTAGCAGATTTCCTCAAAAATCTTTTACAGTGATATTCAGCGTTTAACATGGTGTTTGACCATGCACAAATACTGTTGCAGATTATACTCAATTGCTGAAAAATGCATTGGATTTTAGCTGCAAAATAATAGATGTTTTTACTTTTTTTAATAAGGAGGAGCAGTTTGTCTATGTAAGTTTCCACAATAGGTTGTTTTTTGTTAACAGAGTGAAAAGGACTCCAAAGAGGAAATAATGAAGGCTTTCCGGCTGTTTGACGACGACTGCACAGGAAAAATCTCATTTAAAAATCTCAAGAGAGTTGCCAAGGAGCTGGGTGAAAACCTCACAGATGAGGAGTTACAGGTATTGTGGCTCTTAAAGACAAGTAATGTCTTCCATCTAATAGATATCTCTTTTTTTTTTTTTTTTGGTGGTGATGGTCCACCCACAGACTTTTTCCTCCACCTAAACAGACTTACGTATTTCTGATTTCTTACTTTGGATTTATTGGTGCATTCAGGTGCAGTCATCAGCTTGTAAATCTCATGATGCAGACTCTTTATATTCTGTTCATTTAACTGTTAATTCAATTCAGAACACTTTATTCTTCCCCAAGGGGACATTTGCAGAGGCACGGAGCACAGTCACAAGCAACACAAAACAGAATAATGTAATAATAATATAATGGTGCAGCTATGCACATTACACATGATACTACTACTACTACTACTACTACTACTACTACTAATAATAATAATAATAATAATAATGATGATGTGATGATCATTATGCTTTATACACAGTATATACACCTAATTATAGGAGAATGACATACATTATGATAATAATGATATGAGAATGACATTAGTGCAATAAAAAGTGTAGGGCAGCATACATAAAGATAAATAGCTCAGTTATATATAGTTGCATAGTAATTCTGTAATTAGTAGCTAGTAAAAGTAAGTAGCTATCAGTGTTGCCATTAAATGTGAGTTTTATATATTGGATGCTCAGGTGTGCAGTAGGTACATCTGAGTAATGCATCTAGTAAGTACCCTTTTAAATGGAATGGTTGGATGGTTTCCAGAGTTTATTTTAGTGGGAAAAGCTGATCACCAGCCAAAGTGGCTGCTGCAGCCAATGTGTGTCACTTTGTGACACTGTGCAACCATTCCTAAATAGTTTTAACAGTAATGAACAAATAAGACAGATACACCTGTTTCCTTTTACTCACCTCTAGTTCCCTTAAAGTCGTTATGTTAATACATTTGACATTAAAATAGTAATTGCATGAGTTATTTCTGAGAACACCAAGATAGCCTGTATGACACATGTTGTCGGCTCAAGTGAGAGAGAGTTTTTCTGGTCTGTCATGTGACATTTCAGTGCTGGATTAACTATTTTCTATTTGAGCATACTGCATCATACCATGTTTCTAATCCTTTTAGGAAATGATTGATGAAGCAGACCGCGATGGAGACGGTGAGGTCAACGAGCAGGAGTTCTTGAGGATAATGAAGAAGACCAATCTTTACTGAGTGTTACAGTCTTGTTCCTGGGACCTTTTAAAAGACTGACATTTGATTTTTATCAGAACAGTTCTTACAGTAGCTTTTTGAGACTTGGTTTAAATAAATATTTTCACATTGTATCTTTGCACAAAACTTTCTACAATGCAAGTCAAATAAATATATTTCATCATAGTTGATTTGTCTGTTCTTACTTTAAAATTAACTTTACGGTCTCTCACTGTCACTATTGAATTCAAATGGCATGTAAACACGTAGTGTCACATTATAAAGTGTTTAATGTTTCCATTGGTCTGATGTGCATATAAGAAACGTTCCCCTTAGATTCACAGATTTTTTTTTTTACTTTGTTTTCAAACCTCAGGCAGCTGATCTGTAGAAATAGAAAGTCTACTATGGTTTTGACTTTGCTGCAGTGCATCCTGCAAAGCACAACATGCCAATAATGGACAGATGTTGGGGAACAGACAGTGAAAGTCATATGACTAAGTCTGCGTTGACTAACCAGAATTAAGCTACAGTAGATAGAAATGACAAGCTTCTGATGAGTAACTCAACAAAAGTCACTCTCACTTCATGCTTTGAGTTACTGAACCAAGTCATCGTCTGGTGAAGATACTGTACAACACCGTGTTACCTACATGTTATGATCATCTTATAGGAAAGATGCTCCTGCTGATTAATTGTAATGTACAGCGGAAGTCTAGTTTTGGCCAAAACATCATACCTTGTTAAAATAAACAGGATATTGTAGTGACGTGTTTTTCCGAGCCGTCAGACGGCTGTCTATTATTTTGAGGATGCTTGCCACTGATTCTGAAAGTTCTGATAATCTGTTCTAGACAGTGAAGGAACATCGGGTGGAAAATATGAAAAGTTTTGTCCCAAGATGAGAGATCCATTTTTTTTAAAAATATTCCACACTGAAGTGCTTGAAGGTATACTAAGAGAAATATGAGCACCGTAAAAGTATTGTAGATTTCCGAAATCACAACCTTCACTTGACTAAGTCTTCACGATGTCAATGGCACTTAATCATAAGATAGGATGTTCTTTTTGAACATATATATATATAACTAATTCATATTTTCTTGAACTTAAGTTGAAATTATAGGCATGGTTGCATGCCCTCTGCTTTATTTAAGACAATTATTTTCACTTTGTACCAAATTAAAGTGGCACAATATGGAATTCCTATGCATTTCCTTCATTTTGTTGAGTTGTTGCGCTGAAACTTGGAAGCGATATAGATGAGCCAAATCAAAAGGCCAGTATTTCAAAGGCTTATTTCATGTCACCCCCTGTGACTCAAATCCATCCACCTTTTGCAGAGTTCAAAGTACACCACACGCCAGGTGAGAGCTGAAACGCAGTACTGAAGTTCGCTTTGAGTGGACACAGAAATTGGCACCTTAGTGAATTATGTCCTGATAGTTTAGAAGAATGTCTTCATTTGAAAGCTGTGGGTGTCAGCTCCTCAGGACATGAGAGAAGTAGTGTTATTTTAAAGTGCTATCCAAAAACATGTTTTCAGTCTGTTTCAGCTGCTGTGAAGCATGAATGCCACCACAGTTGAGACCATTCTTTCCAAACTCAAGTATCCAGTTTAAAATTTCAGGATGTTGCTGGAAATACTAAAATAACTTTAAAAAAGGGCATTAATGAGACTCATCACTACATAAAAAGGAGAGGGTGCTTTACTTGCATGGCGCAGTCATGCTGTTAGAGTAGGTGTTGTTCAAACTGTGGATGTTTGATTTTAGAACAAAAGTTTCCAATTGGAGTTTTGATGTTTTTGTGCAGTGGCAGTTTCATGGCCTTTAATATCTTCACAGCCCCTCAGCTGAGTGTTATTCCCCTACTGTTGTGGTTACATAGCGCTCATATCACACTGTCTGTTCAGTACTCCCACTGCTCCGCTACTCTTTTTCTTTACCCATAAAATGATCAATTTCCAAAACAACTTATGTCCTGTAAGTCTGGCCGTTGCTGGTAAAAAGATGATTATAGTATTAACTCTTAAATGTCAAGAATGTGTCACCGCTGTGTACGCAACCTATATTCATAAGCCCCCTTTGAGTAAGAAAAGTTGAAGACATACTAATAACCGTCACTGTGCCTACAAGAAGCAAGAGTGAGAGTGACTGCATCAGTGGTATGTTTGCTTTTCAACTTCAATAATATTTGTGAAATAACTTTTATAAATATAACCTGTTTATTACATCCAGGGATAGCTGTTTGTATGTTAGGAACACAGTAACAATGTCCTATTTCTATGTCTCTTACAGTATGATGTGGAAGTCAGTGTCTGATACTGTAGTGCTGACTTTTATTTCACTCTTTTATTAGTTGCTTTCCCTGTCATTATTAATGATTGATGGAAATTGTGGGGTGGGGGAGTTGTGAAGGAGTAGTGTGTGTGTGTTAGGACGTCAGCATCATTTACTGATGCTGACAGAGCACGCTGTTGCTTCATTTCTTTTTTAATTCTGGTCCTTGTGTTCTTTATTCTTTCTGAGTTACTGATGTACACCTGTATACCTGCCATTTGTGTGCCAACACTCAGATTGTTTGGGGAGATCTATTTCCACCACTAAAAGATTTGACTAGTCAAGGTGTGCCTGACTCTGGGGGGGGGAAAAAAAAAAAAGGTTGGTTGAGAAGGACTGTGTATGAGCGGTATCGTCTTACATCACCTCCGTATGTGAAGTAAAGAACATCCTCTCAGGTTTTGGTACTACAATCTGAATTAGATATAACATGTAAGGAAAGTGGGGAAAAAATACCCAATACCAAGCGTAACTGAATTGTGTGTATTTGTCCATGTTGCCTTGTTTAATACTCCATATTTACAGTACTAACATGCATAGTGTCAGGAGGAGGGAGAACTAGGAGCTCAGTGAGACTACTGTTCAGCTGTCTACAGTGTAGTACAGTAAACCCAGGAGCTTCCCCATAGCTAATGAAAAGAATACTGATTCTGTTAACTTTAACGATGCATTTGGATATGAAAGCTCACATTCTTGAAGTCTTCCAAAAGTAAGCTTGAGCAGCTCTGTGTTTTTTCATCTCAGTTACATGGCCTCACGTTTTCTGGTTTAGCTTTAATAATAACTTTCAATTATTCGTGTTTCTACCATTTTCCTTCAGTTGATTTGGGCGGGTGAGAATATGTACAATTTAAAACACTGAGACTCAGTCCTCTTCCATGAAGATTACTGGACAGTGTGGTTCAGCAGAACTGAAATCAGTCAGCACTACAGCTGTAGCTGACTTATTTCACTGTACATTAATCTACAGGATATTTATGAATGACAAAATTTAAAATTACAAATGGCTTTTACTGCAGGGCACAGTTTTATTTTTAAATTCAGTAGATTTCTTACTTCGTCCGACAAAGACTAATTTAAGATTTAATGAGACTAAGAAACTAATGCAAAAATACTACATTTATAATTTCAGCACCATTTTTAACAAGAGTCAGATTTCAGGTGGTTCTCTTTCCCACGGCTGAAACCATACACAAAACTTCTACAAAATTAGCTGATCTGACGAGTTCAAGCAACGAAACACAGTAAACCATTGCACTCTTTTAGATAAAGAAAAGAAACTGTGGGTGTGATCACACATTTGGAGGAGAAACTAAATGCGGGCCTCATTTTTCTGACAGGTTTCATCGATGGTTGATAAGTCCATCAATTCAGCACTTTCCCGTGCCGTCTGGTCACAGTTAACAGATTGATGTTGTATAACTCGGAAAAATAAAGTCAGAAACACACTGCAGGGGGAAAAAAAAAAACGACTTGACACCTTGTACAAAATAACGTCCAAACAGCATTTGGAAACTGGCTGACAATACATTACACAGAACTCTAGTGTGCTGCCATATTCTGTTTATTTAAGTTTGCTTTAAATTGAAAATGCACTCAATAATTATATCAAGAAGAGCTAAATTCTACATTTTTACTCTGGCTAAACCGGTAAGGTTTTTAAATTAAGTAAAGATGACTGTGAAAAATTAATCAATCATTATAAACGAGCTGTGTCATCCCTGTTGCGGTACCGGCAAAGAGGACCAAAACAGGCGATCCCCCACCCACACACTCTCTGTAGTCTTCCTGTACACTTACGGTAATATCGTGCACGCTCGCTTTTCTCAATCACTGAAAATTACCTCGGTTTGTCCTTGTTGTCTTTATAAATGCTTGTAAAATAACAGAGGATTTCACATTTACGTACACTGAGTCCATTTCTATTTAAAACAAATAAACATAATTCTGCAATATTCCAATATGTCTATGTGTTGCATGCAAACTTTCAACCCTGCGCCCACTCGCCTCGCACCCCGGAAATACAAACTGTTCACTAAGGGAAGACCGCAGTGTAGGAAATCACACTACTGCAAGTGGGAGTAGGAAGCGAACTACATCATTAAGATGGAGTAAATAAACTTGCCTGGTAGTGTTGTAGTTTTAAATACAAATGTTTAGGTTACTACAGTACATGATGGTGATTTTTTACCTCATGTATGCAACTTCCACAGAAGCCTCAACAAAAAAACAAAAATATTGATATTTCTTTTAAGTCACACACACACACATCATAATTAGTATAATTAACGTGGCTTTTTTTGACATACATCTTATTTAAGTTTAAACAGTGTAAAGGCAAAGTAAACATGCAGTGAAAAAAACAAAACAACAATGATATCATCACAGTAAGACCAAGTGACAACATCAAGTCAAAACAAAACAAATTGTAATATGGATGAGCAACAACTGTGGCTGAGACGTGGCTGATAGCGGAGGTTACGTAATAGTGAAAAATACAGTAGTGTGGAAAACCAAATATCACTCACATTACATTAAATATAAATCTAAAAAATCTGAGATGTTGCTCTGATAGAGGTCTGGTCCTGCTGAGGTGTTCTGAATGTAGGATCAATGTAAGAAAATAAAGTGTTAGAGTAATAGATAACTGCTGTTCTTTTGTTAAAATGCTAATAGAAGGTCTATGTCATTTATCATGAGTTATGACAGAGATCGGTTCCCAATTGTAACCTCAGAAAAGTCTACAAAAGCTGCAATTAAACGTTATTTCACTCCATGTTTTTTCTTTCAGTCTTCGTTTAAAGGCAACAGTTTTATTTTTGGAATGTATTTAACCAAATGTCTTTTATAAGTTCATTTTATCTGTCTTACACTCCAAACCATTTTTTCTGGAAATGCAAACACTTTTCCTTAACAAAGGTTGTGATACACAGCCCATAGAAATCCAATGAGAAAATACACACACACACACACACACACACATATATATGCAGGAAAACACAAAGTTTATTTTGAAAAAACAACTCAAAACTCACAAATGTGTATTTACACAAAATCAGCCAAGTGAATTCACTCAATTGTCAGTTGATTAGGAACACCTAGCCAAATATAATCCATCAATCCTGCAATAAATCCTAACTTCATGAAGGTAATTCATACAATGCTTTATACTGACATGTTTCTATTATTTTGTCCTCCCCATTCAAATCACTGAGGGTAGGACTGCACAAGTTTTAATAAGTTTTGCCTAATAAACTGACAACTGAGTGTAGAATATATATTGTACATAAGGTTTCCTCTTCACTCAAAGTTGACAGCTGCAACACAGAAATGATCCACATCAAACTCTAGATGTGATATGATTTAGGCGACAGGAACATTTCAGATCCTATGACCACTCCAAACAAGCCCAGTCTGAAGTTTATTTCTGCTGTGGCCTCTGCAACTCTCAACTTCACTTCAATTGTACCATAGTGCTTCTAATCCCGCACATTTAACAGACAGGAAGAGAATAGTGTGTGCTCAGATTAGTGAGTGGAAAGACCTCCAGGTTAAACTACATAAACTAATTCCATTTTTAAATATCAGTGTGACTGTTGTCATGTTTTAGAAAGTAGGCTCGTTTGCTGCGTTGCAATTTTTCAGATAAAACAATCTCACTCTTCCACCCGTTGACCTCCGTCTCTCAGTTTTCTCCCGTGAGCAGCCTTGCTTCGTGTCACACTTTGCACTGCGTTTAACACTCTGGCTGACCACAAAGAGCAACCTCGCTCTATGACATGTCTTCAACCCTGACCGAGAGAGCTTTAGTCATCAGCGAAAATATTGCTCAGTACAGCAATGTTTCACAAAATTTGATGGAAAAAGCTTGTGCTCACAAATGCAGATGAGCGGACGAGACGTATGTGACGATTACATTTCTCCACCAGAGGACTTCTTTTTTTTTTTCTTCTTTTTTTACATGCAAGTACAACAACCAGTGAAGGACAGGGTTAAGATAAGAATTTGGTCATGTTTGCAAATAGGTTCCACTTTCTACCAAGCCACTGTTTCCTAAGTTACAATTAAAAATAACAAAAAAAACTTCTGCTTCATTGATGGATGATAAGCCACTGGTTAGAAAATCAATTTTTCAACCTTGAGAAATCTCTTTGGCTGTTGCTTTGAAACTTTTTTTTTTTCCTTTTACCCCTCCAAATTGTTGTTATTTAGTCATTAATAGGTGTATTTTGCTAAAGTTGTTCTGAGGGTCTTTGAAAAAATAAAAACTGTAATCACACATACACACACTTTGTTGCATGACAGACCCACAGCTATGACAGCTGTAAAGTGTTCTCTCAAGTCCTTCGTTTAAAGTTAGCTGTAGTGGTGGTGGTTTATTAGTACTCCAGAATAGAGTGATCTTTCTGACACACAGACAGTGTCTGTGGTAATAAAACTGACCCAGAATGAGGGGCAGGGAAACAGCTCTACAGTGGGCAAAGGGGCAGTGGTCAGACCATAAGTAAATACAATTGTGATGCGACAGGAGAAGGAAGAACAGACAGGGTTTTTGCATTCACAGACCTTACAGTGGCAATGATGCAACTGAGATTAAAAAAAAAAGAAGAAAAAAAAAAGGAAGGGTCAGCTGTCAATAATGAAACCAGGAGTTGTTCCCACAACACAACTGACAAGTCTTCATTACCCAAAAGGTGTATTTTCCTTCTCAAAAGAAAAAGGCTAAATAAATGTTTACACATATTCATCACCTTAGATCTCCATCCCTTTAACATCCACTACACTATTTCAATGCCAAGTTGCTGTTTTTCTATATGTATCTTCTCTAACTTTCTGTGGTAGAGAAGGCTATGTGTCTCACTTTGCGTGATTTTTCCTTTTGAGACACTTTGCTCATTATGACAAAGCTGCTTAGTAAGACTTTAATGCAGACACACACATTCACACACACACACACGCGCGCGCGCGCCCCCACATCACAGGTGGGTTAGGAGAGGGTTCCTTGATGGCAGCCAGAGGAGGAAAATTCTTCTGAATTTTTAAATCCACCTTAGGACGCATTTTCCCTTCTGTATGTGCATCACAGAAGGGACTCCTGATAAGACAGGAGTCAGAGGGTGATGCACCTCTCAGACCAGTCGAAGCCCCCACCCACCTTTTCCCTTACGCTGACAAAGAACAGACAAGAGGGGTTTTCTCTTTCAGTCTCACTCTCACTTCCTCCTCGCTGGTTGCAGAAGACAGATGTAAAGATTGTGTGTGGAGAGAACATGTGCGCGCACACACTGCCGGGGCAAACACACTAAGCAAGTTGGACACACTGACTAACACATGATGCCTCCTGAATTTCCAAAATGTGTAATACTAATGCATACTGAAGTAGATGACCATCCCTGAAGAAAATATTCACTGACATTTCCCTACAAATGTCCATGTTACAATTCTCTAAGAAATACATTAGTGATTAAACCTCAGTCTGCGAAAGCCTCCCTATGTACTGCTCTTCTGAAATGTCTGGGTATACAGTTGGGTCCATGGAAAAGTAAGAGTCTTAGAAAGTCGCACACATCTGCAGCTGGAATGCAACTCTGACTCAGTGATTGTAGGGTGGGCCATGACAGTCTAGTTAAATTACTGCAACACAATACAGGAGAAACAAACAAGATATGGTCGTATTTGCTGGTCAAAAGAAGTAATGGACATCAAAATCATTTTGTTATATTTTACTCTAAATGGGAGTTGATGGTTTGACTTGTGGTCTGCAATGTGTGTCAAACACAAAAAACTGCAGTAGAGTTGGAGAGAACCAAAGGCACACAATCATATCCAGTTAAGCAAAACAGTAAAGAATTACAGTTGTGACTGTCGTTCTCTCTCTGAATGGGAGAGTAATGTTTAAGCCCAGTAAAGCATGTGTGTTGTTGATTCTTAGGAAGCATGGGGTGATTTAGAGACATGTAGTGTATGTATGTATGTAAATGTATAGGGCATAAGAATATGAACTATAAATGGCTGCTGTTCTTTCTCACCGTGGTCGACTAATATACACTGATCACGATCCGCCACATCATTTTATAGAGTGAAATGACATCCTCTGGACACGTCAAATAGAGAAGCTGAAATTTCTTTACTCAAATACTAACTGTAAAAAAAGGGCTAGGGTTAGGGTCTTTGGTAAATTGTAGTACTGTGACACTAAAAGACAAAATGTATTTCTTTTGTATTTTGGAATCCTATTTATATTTTAGTTGCTGCAGCTATTTCTTTTTTTTCATGAATGCACAATGTAAAAATCAATCTTCATGATTCATGTATTTATTAACAAACCTATTTACTAACCCAAGGAAATGCCCTTCGTGACTCTCATGTGACCCCGCTGCTCCTGGGCATTTCCCAAACAGTCTTGCATGAAACTTGACCACACACTTTTCCTTGTCCGTGCAAATGGACAGAAGGAAAGACCTTTTCTGGTTAATGATTAATAATTAGATGAAAGGAGGGACGCAGCAGCCTAGAGTTCCATTCAGAAGCTATTAGCTGATATGGCTAAAATGTCTTCATGGTGGTGGAGTGGTGGACTTCCTCCCACACAGAGAAAACATACCATCTTCTTACTTCTCTTTTTGGCTCTACAAATAATACTTAAAAAGGGTTTCCTGTTGTTGCAACAGGCTCTCTGTCTATAGTGTAGGTGGCCGTAATGCGGTGAATACATTCAGGTTGTCAATACCACACCTACGAAGACTACCTATGACACGGTATAGCTGTGGCTCCATGATTCAAAGTGAAAATGGGAAGTGCCGTCTTCCTGTAGTTTCCTGTCGGTAGCACTCAACAACTTTACGTTCACACACTTGTATCTATAGGCCCCACGCACGCGCGGCTTGACGCCACTCTCGAATCACGTAGTGGTGACTGCCAGTGGAAAAGAAAATTTCATTACTCACACACACCAGTTTCTGCAGCTTTCCAACTGTACATAAGTGGTTTTCCTGTGTCCTCAGGGATAAATATAAAAAGGTAAGCGACACAGCAGTCTACATTTCCAGTAAATCTTTCGAATAGCGACTTTTGGTGATCTGGTGCCTGCTGCTGAACACTGAGAATATGAAGCTGGTTGTTCTTTGCCTTTTTGCAGTCTACTGCTTTTCTTTGGCCAACACAACACCATTGACGAGGAGAAAATTAGAAGAAGTTCTGAGGCAGTTGAGTGAAGTGAAAGAAAGCCTGCAGGTAGGTTTATCTACATTTACTTTTTCACAACCTTGCTTATGTACGGTCGCAGTTATCAGCACTGAATACAATGTTCTTGGTTTGTGTCATGCAGCACAGCGACAAGATGCTGAGTGCTCCACCAGAGAATATCGAGGTAAGCAAAACTAACTTGCATTCAAAATAATGTTGACAGTACGGTCACTGCCACACTTAATATTTGTGGTTGCTTACTCATTGTTGTTGTTCTCCCACTTACTGTAGTTACTAATTGTCATGTGTCGGCTACTGTAGGAGTACATCAAATGATGTGTGAAATCACAAAACGTGTTGGGTAATCAGAGGTAAAAGTCGAAGATTTCTAGCTTACCCTGCAGGTTTAAAAACTGATTTTTTAAATATATTAAGATTTTTTTTTAATTTCATCTTCTGCCAGGTAATCTTCATAAAATACATGGCTGCTGTATAGTCGACTGAATACTACACAGTAGAGGCATCCATTAGAGCTCCATAAGCAGTGCAAAGCTAACAAAGCTAAACCTAACATATTCTGTCATACTGACATTGTTTATAGAGTAAACTGAAATGTTAGCATATCTCTCTCTTTTTAAAAAAAACAACAAAAAACTAATTTTGCATTTGACAGAGTAAACATGAAACCTGAATGATCTGATAAAACTAACTAAAAACTATGTAGGAACTAGCCAGCATGCTGCTGTGTTCTTTGTAAAAGGACTGTTGCAATTTTAACCCCAGAAAAACCTGCGTTCCATCAGATTAATTTATTTAAAAATTACAATCACCACTCTTATTTTCATAACAACAATACTATTTAGCTTTAGTGCCTTATCAGACTAGCAATATTCCTACAATTAGACCTTGTAGTGAGCAAACCCTACAGTTTGCAATGCTTGTGTCTAAAGCGTCCAAAACAATTCTACATAGCAATGTGATTATCTGCACCGACTTCAAATGAATATCTTTTAGCATCAACTTGCATTACTTGTAAATTCAGATTAGTCTTCTTTCTTGTCAGGCTTATAATGCTGAGTGAGTCAACTCAAGAGTTTTCTCAGTGTATTTTCTCATAACTTCCTTGCACTCTCAGGTGAAATGTGATGACTAATCAAGCAGAGAGCAGACAAAACCATGACACTTCCTCAGAGCACTCCACAAACTCACAAACGTTTTCTTGCATGCTAGAGAACATCTGAGTCAGTCCTTTGTTAAATAACTAGAAAAATTACAGCTTATCTTAAACCACAACCGATAGGGTTTCCTACTGTTCTGTAGAACAAAGCTTAATATTCAGAATAAAAATCATGACACTACAGATTAGTAACTGCAAGAGCAAAAACCATCATAGGGAATTTGAAAAGCTGTAGAAGAAAGTAAGAGTTGTTCTAGTTGTTTCTCCTGTTTAGTTTTCATTTGAAAGTAATACTCTAACCTGATTGTTCAAGCAGACATACTGTAATCCAAAACTATGATCTCACCCAGGCTAGCTGGGGGCGGGGGGGTCACACACTGCAGTGTGAGTATCTAAACAGAAACAAACAGTTTCACTTGGAAAAAACGTGTTGTATAATCAACATTGTCATTAAGATTTCTGGAGGGAAACAATTCAAAAACATCCAAACAGAAACCTACCTTTAAAATAGTGGAAACTTCAGTTAAGTTTCAGGTCAGGTAAAAGTGTTATGCATGTATCTGATTGGAAAGTCAACTGTGATGATGAACTCATGACATAAAACCAGAAACAACAGCTTTCTTGGAAATCTTTTGATCGCAGTGATGGATTTTTTCCCTCTAATTGATCATATGCAGAATTGTACAATTTAAAATAAAAATCTCAAAACAAAAAAAAAGTTTTAGTGAACTAGATATATGGTTGACAAAATACAACTTTGGAATGATCAGTTTTCAGTAAAATGACTCAACACTACATTCATTAAAAAGATTGTGCTCTATTTTGAACAGTTTGTTAATTAAAGTTTGAGTGGGATAATTCATTCAGAATATTAAGGTTTTTTCTCTTTTCACGTAACTACCACTTACAAGGTTTTTTGTTTTTTATGTAGAAAAAAATTCATTTGTGTTGCTGTGGTATTGATGTTTTATTCACAAACATTGTTTTCTTCTCTTTTTCATTTTATAACAGGACTGCTGCTGTCTGTCAGCCTTGAGTTGCTTCCGAGCTAACCTGAATCTGCATTTCAACATTACAGAAAAAAAACAAAAAAAACTTTACAAGAGCCTCAACAGTTCCATAACTGTAAGTAAATTGCTGGAATGGTTTATTAAATATATGTAAAAGTTTTTATCTCAAGTTGGCAATGCAGTACATCTATAAAAACAACACATTTCTTTGATCCATTTCAGGAGAGAGGTCTGAACTTCTGCAATCCAGGAAGTGATACGGTAAGAGAAAATGTTTTTCCTAATTTATTATGACTGATATTTCAACACATTGACATGAGTTGTATTCATAGGAGATGTTCATTAGTTAAATTTCTCCACTGTTTCCCTTTCACTTTCCCTAGGCCACATGCCAAGACTGTGACTTGCATCCTAAAGTGAATGTCCAGGAATTTTTCAAAAGCCTGGAGTCTCTAATTCAAAGGGTAAGGGTTTTCTTTTATTATTACTATTATCCTTAATATATTCAAGACATTTCTCCAACATATTTGTTAAATACTAGAAAATTTGTTTTTCATTGTAGCATTAGGCAAGGGTGGTTGAATATCTGTAGTTTTCCATATCATCAAAGTGATGATGTGAGTCTACTGAACAAGTAAAAATCATTTTTTTCTCTCTTTAGGCCATAACCAAACTGACCATGAAGTGAGAAGAGAGAACGATCCAGTTGTAACCAATGTAAAGAAGACACTACGCTGAAATGATGCTTAACATGGCGTCTAAGTCTATATGTTCTAGCCTTTTAAATATTTAACTTATTTAATATTTATTTAGATAGTGGTGGTGAACCCACTCAAGCTACAAAGAATGTATTTTTAGGAAAGCTGCTTTGCCGCCACCCAGTGGACTGGACTTGGCAGGTTTTTCTTTCTTTTCTCTTTTTCACTGAAAGTGAAAGTTAATTTATTTGTTGTAGTTCTCAAAGAATATAAAGTATATAATGACATTTATACTATGTATGATATGCCTTCATACAGCAGTTCTTTTACTGAAATAACTGTACCATTTGAAACAATTAAACCGATTACAATACAAAGGTTTTGGTTTGCTTGGTTTATTTTTAGGACAGCATTTCTAAAAGTTTCCAAAAGAAGTGAATACACCATCACTTCGAGTTCCTGCAAACTGTATGAATTTGTTTAACTGTAAAAGGCATTGGCTTGTCATAAAATTCATAATTTTATCTTCAGAACTACAATATGTAATCTGCAGCATACATGTACTCTGTCCTACAACTACCTTTTAATTTCAGCTTTACCTTGTGTGAGTAAACTTGAAAACATGATTTGCACCATTAACAATTCAAACTAAAATTAGAAGATTAAAACTGTGGAGTTGTATTTACAGACAACTTTGGTATTTTTTTTAACCTTACTCTTTCGTGTTCCTAGGTGTAAATGATTGATAGGGACAAAAACTGCTTGTTTTTGCCAGTGGCAGGCTCAGATTGTTATTGTATGTGGCTGACAACATTATGGATAGGACGCCTACAGAGACTGAAGATTGAAGTGTTAAAAACCAAAACAAACCAAAATGTGGATAACCATTTAACCCTCTCTTTTGGATTTGCTTTGTTTCTCAATTTTCCATCACAGTATATTTAATACATAATTTTCACTGATTCCTCCAATGACCTTGGTTCCCTTTTAAGGCATTTTAAAGCAGTGTAAAATGAAGAACAATGGCAAGGCAACAGCACCAAAGTGAAATATGAATTCTTGCAATATGGTACAAATGAATTCAATAACAATGCTTATTTACAGCTCTGTCAAAAACTTGTGTGCATTACAATTTGTATATACACAAAATCCTGAACTGCCCTTACTCACCACCAGAGGGCACCATGTTGGAGGCAAGTTTTAGGCAGTGTTATTGTGCCACACATGCGAGCAAGGTTGGAAATGGAAAAAATGTGCCATTTCAGCTCTGGCTGCTCTGATTTATTAAAAATGTGTTCTGTGTTGTGTTGATATTGTTGTGCTGTACAATATTTTCACAGAGTCCTACTGCTTATTTGATTTTTTTTTTCCTTGTGTCACCTGAGGGCAATGAAAAGTTAATTTCATGTCAGAATATCTCCTCACCATGGTGTCACTCAAACACCTGTTGGATTTACGATGGGTGCAGATATGGTTACATTCTGTGGTGAGAAAACCACCACAAAAAACACTTCAACAAAAAAGCATGCAACAACAGGGTAATCCAAATACCACTGACAACTCTCACAATGACAGGTGCAAGCATGTTTTTAAGCAGGTGTCTTCCTCACTGAAAACACTCACTACTGCGGACTTCCCAGGTGACAAAGGGGATTTCAGCCAAAAAAAACAAAAAAACAAACTCATCAAATTTTAGCAAGATGTCCTCCACACGTGAAGAAAGATTCCTGCATTATTAAAGCCTGTGTTTACTTAACTTTACTAGATACATTTTGGTGAAGCGAAAACATCATTTCTCAGCATTTTTTCCCCTTTGTCCTTCCTCTCTCACAAAATAGTTACTGTCCTTCTCCAAGACATCCATCAAGCTCTTTCTCATTTTCCAAACTGTTTTTTGCTTCATGCCCCTTGAATCACAGGCACAATACTCAAGAGAAACCCTGTCTATGTAGTCCATGTATTTGAATGAAAGAATGTGACTGTACGGAAGCAGCATTCAAGTAAGTAAGTGTGAGGTGTAATAATTGAAAATGTTATCACATTTTGAGGAAACAAAAGTGATTTCAAACTACAACATGCAAAGACTGAGTGAGAAAGGATCCAGAAAAACCAAGTGTATTCAACCCTAAAGTGTCCTTTTGGTCAGTAACAACCCTTTCCTCTCTGAATGGTGCCTGAGTCTTCCATCATACAAGATCTCTCTAAAGACACACAAGTATGCTAGTCTTGAAGATATGCTGACAGTGCTTTCTTGAAAGGGATTTCAAAGTTCCTGGGGTGGAATTTTCTCAACCCATAGTTGGGGTTGAGATAGGCGCCAGTGTCATCTAAGGTGTTGTCACTACTCTGGCAAAACACCTTTATGGGAAAACACCCACGAAGTTGAGATTGCGCTGCATTCACACGTGTGACAAATCAAGGGAAAAGCCGAAAACATGGTAGTGACGGGCTGCTCTGAGCCTCCAGAGCAGTTTCAATGATCTTCGGGATTGATTTTTTTGGAACTTGACTGGAGGGGATGCCATTCTTTCAAAAGTCACTCCCTTGTGGAGCGCACTGTCCAACATGTTATATGCGCTCTAGCTCTGAATGAAAGCTTTTTACACAATTAAATGATCTTTTTGAGGTAAATTATTGAGCTGAAATTCAGCACATGATAAGTCAACTGTTCCTCCTCTAATGTTGCATAAATATTATTGTAATTATTTTTAAATAATCATTGTTTTTGTTTTTTTATTATGTGATCTTAAACTTTGTCAGGAGCCTCTGTGATGAACAATGATTATTGTGATTAACAAAGACTTTGCTATGACAACAAAGAGTACATATTTATGACAGTACAAAACAATTCTGTTTTTCTATGCCTTATTTTCATTTCTCAATTTCTCAAACTTGCCAAGATTTAAAACCTGAAACAGCTTAATTATGGTACCAAACAAAGAGTTAATATCTTTAGACTGCAGGTTGATTTACCTCAAAGCTAGTTTCTTTGATCATGGTACAATGCTCAAGCAAAAAAATTTGCACAGCAGTGTGGAATTGCCTTCTTTACAGCCAAAACCACACTGTGCAGAACGCAAACAAACTAAGCAGCTGTGTTGTACAGGTGGGTAAGAGAGCACCATGTGTCAGGC
This sequence comes from Lates japonicus, assembly GCA_033238685.1. NCBI lineage: Eukaryota > Metazoa > Chordata > Actinopteri > Centropomidae > Lates > Lates japonicus. The sequence goes on along the minus strand of BRZM01000373.1, from coordinate 8,849,594 downwards.
AAACATCTTTTTTGGTTAGACCATGAAAGTCTCTTTTTTGTGAATCCCTCTTGCTGTGTGTGGCAGTGTACAGTCAGGCTAAGGGTTTTTCCACAGTTGCTAGCATTAAATGTCTAACATAATAGGTGTAAACTGAATTCAAGAAATACAGGTCTGCAAAAGGTGACTGAAGGTTGCTCATCCCTTCACCCGATTGTCCAAATTTGGACTTTTTGACTCCAGTAACGGCCATATTGGAAAAAAAAAAAGTGTTTGACATCACAGAAACCATATTCGTTTTTTTTTTCCATTTCACATCACACATAACGTGGCTGTTTAAACAAACAAAAATACAGACTACTGACAAGTTATTCCCTGTGATACAGGCAGAGACTGTACATGTAGGTCCAAGACTCACTGGCTATCACTTTATAGCCATTGTTCTATTCAAGTGCAACTTGTATAGTGCAGTGATATTCTTTGAGACTTATGTGTCAGGGATTAATGACACGACCTAACGTCACTGATTTGATGTGTGATTCATGTCAATCATGACCAGGATCCAGTAATCATGATTGCAATCCATGCTAACAAGGATGACGTTTCAAACTAAAACTTTGGATGATACCCACTTGTTGAGATTTAGCCCTTAAGAACAGTGTCCAAATTGTAGAGGTTCAAAATTACTTGGAAACTTGGCTATTTCACCATTCAGCAGGTCTACAATCTTAAAAATGTGGCCCAAAGCAACCAAAGAGCTTTTCAAGACGTATAGGTGGAATAATCTCGACTGGCTGAGTCAATCACCTGATCTTAATCCATCTAAGCTGCACTCCTCTTGCTGAAGACTAGACTAAAGGCAGAGAGACCCCACAACAAGCAAGAGCTGAAGGCATTAGCAGTGAAGGCCACAAAGACATAAAGCATCTGATGTTGTCTATGGGACAAACACTTCAGGCAGTCATTGACTGCAAAGAATTATCTCACAAAATATCAAACATGATATACCTATGGTCTATTAAAGTGTGTATTAAAGGATAACTCTGGTGTTTTTGAACCTGGATGTTATTTTCCCATGTTTTTGGGTGTAAGTGATTGATAAGGACAAAAATGTCAAACAGTGTAGCTGGACACCGCTAAGCTATTGCAATCTAATCCAGTGAGCAACTGTCCATGTCAAAGTACATAGAACTTCCAAACAGTCATCACATCCAGTCATAAGTAGATTCAGTTCTACAATTGCAATGTGAACTCTTGATCACAGAGTCCTTAACAAACCTGCACTGACTGAGCCAAACTGCAGTGGAACTTAGGGCCGTGCCCCCCATTACCACAGTGAGTTCAGTGAGCACAGCATATACACTTGCCTGCTCCACCATTGCAGGGTGTACAATAAATTAATTAACACCAGGGCCTTAATGTTTATTGCCATTTTGATTGGTTTTCTTTATCAAAACAAACTCAGGATCACCTCTCCAAGTCAAACTGTCTGATTGTGTTGACTTGTGCACGATAAAACTAGTTTGTGAATAACATAAAATATATGTTAAAAAAAAGAAAAAAGAACAGTGCATTCTCTCCTTTAATGAAGGCGGCGTTTTACCATGCAATAAAAGAAGTGGACAGATTATAATTTTTGATAATCTATAACTTACATCCGACTCTGAATGCAACACGGTAGCTCTGCAAAGCAAACACCTGACTGTGATACTATGCTGTGGCCTGTGGTAACCAAAGCTCCACCGTCTCCACTGACATCATTACTATCACGGAAACCAAAGCTTTTATTTCCCTTTTCATTCTTTCTGAGTGGTGAAATATGGTGAGTGCTGTGACATTTAGTTTTGGGACATGAAGTGCATTTTCTGGTCAGTGTGTGATTTAAATGACACCCCCCCCCCACACACACACACACAAAACGTCAGAGGAAATGAAACATGGACTTATGCAAAGATCACAAAATTTTATGAGTGATAATATTTGATCCACTGCGTTTCTCTGCAGATAGAAAGAATCATCAATTTAAGTGAATAAGTAAATAAAACCTTTAACAGTCAAAACTACTGCACTTGGGATGATTCTAAATACATTAATAAAGCAATGGGTGCAAAAGCTGGCATCAACTACAACCAATATGCAGGGAATAAACTAATTTTATTGTACCTCAGCAACAGACACGACAAAATGTTTAAAACGTTTATGTGGTTAGCTGTCAAAAACCAAAGTTAGATTTAGCTGAATTCGTGGTAGAGCTGTGAGAGAATGATTTTTAATTAATGGATTAGTCAAATGATACAACTGATCTGCATAAATTGTGATAATAGATTAATCCTTTTAGTCATTCTTTATGCAAAAATGTTAAAAAAAAATGGTTCCAGTCACTGTGAATTAGTGAGAAAAATACAATAAATATAAATCAATGTAATAATTCTCAGAACATCACCTAAAACTCTTAAAACCTTGTGAAGGGCATAGACTAAACAATTAACTGATTAATCAAAAAATGAATCAGTAATCTCAAAGTTAGGCAGATTTCATTATATAAATTATATCATTTTAACTACCTTACATATCAATGAAACCCTGGTCTGTACAGTTGGTGTCTGATAAATAAAGCAAAGTTTGAAATTCTGTTAATCTGTAGGTTTCACTTGGAGACATACAAAATAATTAATGGAAAAGTGATATACATGCATTTTACTGTAGGCGTTTCTTTGCTCGTGGCAAAGTTGACTCAGTACTTTTTTTTAAGTGCTTTTGTGGTTGCTCCAAGAAAGAAACACACAACGTGCATGTCACAAAGGGGTAAAAGTGATTTGTTTAGATAATCCCTTATCTTAGCTTACCCACACAAATCTATCTAATGGAAGTATTGAAATCATATCTGTTTATTATAGTGCTTTTCGAAGAAGTTTGTTGAGCTATTTTAACAATACAAAGAATTAGGTGAGAGAAAGTGAGAGGTAGGCAGGAAAGTAAAACTGTGGGACAGTTATGACGACATCCCCAATTTGAAGGTTGAAGTACATTCAATTAACAACAAAATACAACGTCCACTAATATCAGAAATAGTTGTTTAAAATTATCAGAGGCACAAAGAAAATCAGTGGTAATGACTAAAATAATGACTAAAATACTAAATAGAGGAACCAAGAGTGTTCAAATATAAAGCTCACAGTGTGGGAGCAAACAAGCTGCTTCTTCAGGTTTTCTTCAGATTGTGGTTGTAAACATCAAACAGACCTGCAACACAGAGTCTCACTAAAAGTGAAGGCACGCAAAAACAGGAAATGTGCATAGGGTCAAATTTGAGTTGAACCCAGGACTTTTTGCATGTGCAACAATATACAACAATATAACTTAATGATTTAGGTTTCTGATAATATTGCTTTGTCAAGGAAGATAAAAATCACACACATGCCGGACGTAAATGAAACCTTGCTTTCCTGCCTGGTCAAATAACAGGTTAAAAGGGTAGAGACCTTAATATCAAAAGCTTGTCTTTAGTGTGGGCAAGGGCTTCATAGCAAGACATGGAAAGAGCAGGGATGCCCCCATATAGCGACAAATTCCATGGATAGAAATTTCCCCACCCTCTTCATTAACGTCAAAATCCTGTCACATTCATTATTTTAAGTGACTCCTGAGGAAACCTCAAAACTGAAACCCAACCAGTAAACCACAACTAATAGTGAATAACTGACGACAGTGACCAATGTGACAAAATGTGATAAGCAGGTCATTGGCACATCTACCCTTGTTATCTGGGATTCTTGTGGGGAATCCCCAAGAGAGCGTAGGCGCAAGAGAAAACCCTTCGTTCATTTCTGCTGAGTGTGTGATGTAACACACAGTCAACATATATCCTGTGTATTTTTACTTGCTACTCCACTAATTATCAATCTCACTGTTCCCCCCCCCCCCCCCCCACACACACACAAAAACACACAAAAATTTACTTCTAAAAGAATGTCATGCAACAAAAAAAACATATCTTGCCTCTTTATTACTATAGCTTTAATTCCTACATACATGCATTTCTGCTCTCAATAATTTAAAACATGCTACATAAATTTTGTAATTTTGTACCCGTTTTTTTTTTTTTGGTTTGTTTTTCTTGTTTGTTTTTGCATTTTGTAAAGCATCCTGTATGTGACAGATTCTTCAAATCTATCAATGTCTAACATTGTTTGAGATAAACTGCTGCCCCAGCTACTGACAAAAACTCAAAGTATAAAGACACGTTGCTGCAGATAAATTTGTGGTCATGCAAACCGCTCTTCGTGCTGAACAACTGTCTCTGACGAGAGGAAAATATCTCTCCTTATGCTCACCTTGTAACTGTTAAAAATTCTGTAGAGCACCAATCAAGAGCAAACAATAACAACAAATCAATAAAAACACCAACAAATATCCTGAAGTACTGTACAAGCAATGCCCAACAAATACAATTTACACAAATCGATACCCATTGTTATTCATAAAGGGATAAAACTATTGATAAGTGGCATCAGTTTAAAAATGGTCTTATCTGTTCAAATGTGGGCAAAGTCAAATTTTTCACCATCACCATCAGATATGACATTGTCTGTGCCCACCTGACCTTTTTTCACTTTGGGTTTTCACCATGCAGTTGATAAGGGAAAAATACTACATGATTAATAGGAAAGAATAAGTTGTTCCTACAAGAGCATACTTTTCACCAGCCCACTCTTGTCTGCTGCAACCTATAAATTAGGAAACTCCACAAGAGAGGGCATCACAAGCAACTGAGGAACAGAACTATTGTACATCTTCAGAGAAAACTTCAATCAAGCTTTACTATGGAGCAGTGTTTCAGAATGGCCCTCTGGATGTTTTTTTTCATTGGGTATCTTCAAGCAAGACCCACCAACTCTGAATGTTACAAAATCAAAAAGGAAGACCTGAACCTGGAACTACTTAAACATTGTGTAAGTTGTTTAATGACAAAGGCAATGTATGGTAGTACTACAAACATTTTAGCCCTTTTAAAATTGCATGTGATTGTTTTAGAAACCAATTTGGAAAACTAACCAGGATAAGAAGTGCCAATAAAGGAAATGTTTCAACTAAAAGTGACTTGTAAAACTAAATAACTTGTTTTTCCTGTCTTTTTCTGATCTGTTGCAGGGAGAAAATATGACTTTCACTTCTCCAACAGACGTGACGGTAAGAGAACACACATCATGTTTAAGTACTCATTCAGGATGTTAATGCTGTTTTTGCAGACTGCAGCAACCAAACCTTAAACGGGCACTGTTAAATGACAAAAGGTTGCTATTGATTGCTTATCTATCTATCTAAATCAAACCATAACACCAACATCGCCAATCAGGTTTTAACATTTATTCAGGCATCAACTGAATCTGATACAACTTTTCACCTTCCTTCACAATTTTGTTGCTTTTCATCATTAAAGTGTGACTCTAAGCATTGCTGTGTGTTTGTCAGGCCCCCTGCTATGCTGAAACAATGAAGCACTTCATGGAGGGGCTGGAACAAGCCTACAACTCGAGCAGCTCTGAACAATGTAAAAATTACATTGGTACGACTCTGGAAACTTTGGCAAGATCTTCAAAACCACAGCGCCTGCAGCCTGTGAGTATTAATGATGTCATATTACCTTATGAATTATGTATATTTAAGTTCTTCACTCAAAACACATGATCCAATACTAAACCAGCCTCCTCTCCTCACACAGAACAACACATGCACGTGGGAACAGAAGACATTCTCAAACTTTATCACCAACATGATAAGTTTTGTTGAACATCTCCACACCATCAGTGTTGGGAACTGTTAATCCATGCTGACCCTGCAGATGACTCCTCTACTTTATCATTATTCAAAATAACACACTGCACTAAAATGTGAAGTTGTTTCTCTAACACTGCAAAAAGTTCTCAAGTTATTTATATATTTATTTATTTATTATGAAATTGATGTATCACAACTACTACCATGATGTGAGAAATTTAGCTAATAAAATGTGAACAAAAATAACTGTGATTCATGATTTTTTGTTCAGTATGAATGCACTTACTCCTCATATGAAATGGTAAAAAATAAAGGAGGTGATTGGTTGTTATATCTAGAAACTAGTAAGAAACTAATGATTTTGTCACCTCTCAGTGTGCACACTTATCAGTGTAAGAAAAAAGTTCCTTTTCATGGAGATAAACCATGCACAATAACAGGCATAGCTATCAACTTGTATGACTGAATTTGAGACAAAAATTAAGGTGATACTGATATGTGACTGCCACTGAGCTGATGTCTGTCTTCAACACTATGAAAGCCCCTAGTCCTTGAATGAAAAGGGACACAATAGCATTAAATGTTGCATTTGCCTAACTCTGGCAAACATCATAAGATAAATTGATGTTATGACATTTTCTCATCCCATCTTAAGTCTTAAACTTCATCTCAGGTTGCACAATGACAAAACAGGATCTGCAGAATACTGCACTGTAACCATTTTGCCATGTCAACAAAAACAAAAGGTTGGTTTTGGTTTGATGAGGTAAATGTTTATTGCACAATAAAATGGCTATAGCCTTGCTGTCACTATGCAGTTCTGTCTGCCACCTGGCATGAACTGTCACAGAAAAATAAAAAAAATAAAAATAAAGTTTCAATGTACGGGACAAAGGAAGCAACCAAAACAGAAAGAGGACATTGCTTTAGTTTTCCCAGGTAGTGGAGATGCCAGTCAGTGGAAAAACTTGAGAAGCTCTAGAAAAAGCTCTCTCATGAAGCTCTATCCAGCCACAGAAAAAGAGAGAGATGAAGAGGGCGAGAGATAGAAACCGCAGTAAAACAAAAGTGAACCCCTGACAGGTATTGACTCGATAGAGAAAACCATGGTCAGACTGGGAAAGAAATTTAGTTCTGGACTTATCCTCTGGAACCAACTTTATGGATTTTTTTTTTTCAGTCCACTGTCCTACCGTGATTTGAACACTAAGTTGGCATCATTGCTACTAGATCATCCATTATCTATACCTTTATCCCTCAAGGGTCACAGGTGGGCAGGAGCCAATCCCAGCTGTCATTGGGCAAGAGCTGCGGTACACTCTGGACAGATCGCCAGTCTACTGCAGGGCTGACATACAGAGACAAAAAACCATTCACACTCCCATCCACATCTATAGGCAATTTAGAGTCACCAATCGTGGGAGGTTGTACTCCACACAGGCACAGGGAGAACACACAGAAAAGCCCTGGGTGAACTGGGGTTCGAACCTGGAACCTTGCTGTGAGGAGACAGTGTTGACTGCTGCTTCTACCAGACCAATAGGTGACAAACCTGCCTATTTATCACTACAACAGAGAGTTTTACTCTGCCTTTATCATTGACATCAGGTTGTCTAGTTCAAATTGGGATTATTTCAGTTGTTTCTTGCTTTGGACAGTAGTCAGGCTGATACTGGTAGCCATGTTGCTAATGCTACTGCTAGCAGCCAGAAACAAACAGGCAATTCATTGTCCATTTGATAATCTAAACCAATAACTTGTTTTCTGGTGGTGACCTTTCTAAACTGAGCAAAGGTGAAACTTATATTCTTCTTTGCTACAGCACAGCCAACATTAATACCACTGTGATACTTGGTGGTGGTGGGGGGGGGGGGGGGTATTTATTGCCACTTTAAAAAAACAAATGTCCACATTCAGTAACAACACTTACAGTGGTGTGATTTTCTTATAACGCAGTAAAAAGTTGAAGGGATCACATCCAGGTTGACAGGTGGGCATACAAAGTGTTTGACCTCCATACTGAGGACTAGCTGTTGTAGCCTGTTTTCTCTTTTTTTAGCAAAATGACTAAAATGCATCCCCTTTATAGCCTTCCCTCATATACACGCATACAATATAAGTCATGAAATAACTGCCTAAAAAAACTCTACTTTGGTGCTCCAGAGAAATTGCACACCACAATATTGCATGTGTAGTAAATGATCTTGTTGTCACTGGAAAATCATTTTTCAACACAGTGGTTCTTTGATCATGTCAACAAACTGGACAGACAGGGAGCTGCCGAAACGTGACATAGGTAACTACACAACTTTACTAGTAGTTCAGTCTCATTCATCCCCAGTGTTCACAGATGAAACTGAAAAGGCTCCTTTGGGAAGTTGGGAACTGGGAGATAAGGGAAAAGATCAGGAGAGAGAAGAAGAAAAAAGAGAGAAGAAAGAGAAAGAGAGAAGAGGTGATGAAGATGAGAGGATAAGATTAGCATTATGTCCCTGACCTGATCACTTTGATCACAACAATGCACACCTAATTATGTCAGAGATATATGTTCTTTGGTAATTACAGTGGAACCCATAGGCTCAATTTAACACCACCACAAACTTAGCATAATTATATTGTCACAATATAATATTTTTGTATATATTGTATATATTATTGTATAAAGCACATTTTGCTTATGTTAAATTCCATTTAAGATTGTTTCTATCATTCATATCCAACTGATTAGGAACGCTAAAAGTGCTATATAGTTTAGTTATTTGTTTCTGTTGTTTGCTGTTACAGGAGTGTTTAGGGTTCAATAAATCCAGTGTTTTCTGTAAGCACCGGCTGTCGGCCGGATGGCCAGACATTAAAACATTTTCACCTGACTACTTTCTTAATGTTTCAAATCAAGTCACCGTCACTTTATATAATATTATAACTCTAATCTTAAACCAGATGAGGATTTTTGTCATCAGACATCTGGATCTTCTGTGATCAGAAAACAAGCTGAGCAAACTGCCGCTCTCAACGTCCTGTGTCGGCGTCACGTAAAAACATAGTTTTTTAAAATATGACACTGTTTTATTCATTGAGGCCTCAGTGGATAATTCAGCTTCCAGTAAAAACCTCCTGAACGATGAACACTGAAGCAACACCCCCGGCATAATGCCATAATTTGCTTCTTTTTATTGCTGACATCTGTTGCAGTGTTTTGCTTGCACCATACAGAGCAAGATGCAGCAAAGAAGCACTCGGCAGAAACAGAACCGTAAACATGAGTTCCGCATCTTTCCTCCCACCTCCACCCAATTAAAAATTAGCCAAATAAAAATTTGTTGAGTCTTAAAAATAGATGTCGACTATGTTTAATTGACTTGGCCTAATTGACTAATCAATTATTCATGCACATCCCTATAAGAAACCCCATCATCTCATGTGTAAATACAGTTTTTCCTGTCTTCTTATCTCAATTTAACATTGTCCAGGCAGATCTACTGATATACTGTATATAATCACACATGTATTTACAGAAATTAATTGGTTCTAAGCCACAATAAATGTAGTGCTTGTGCAAGGCACATAGTCATTTATCATCAACACTGAAGACCATAACTTGCCACAAGGCTGCGTCCTTTTACATTTAATACCAATGACTGTGTAAGTCATCTCAGTAATTTTGTACAATGATGAAATTCAAAGAAGAGGTTTGGTGGGCCTTTTAGCTCGTGATGGTGAGAAATCTTATAGATCAGAGGAAGGAAACACTTTTATAAATTCTCTAATAATTAGTAGATATTAAACAAAAAGAAAATTAAAATCTATGCAAATAATACAAGAACTTGGGTATTCTTTTCAATGATTAGTTGATTTGGCCCGAATGCTCTAGTAGATTCAAAAAGGCACCATCATACCTTATTTTTCAAAATAAACTTAGTACATTAAATGTTCAGTGACAGTGGGGGGCAGCATGAATACACCAACACAAGGAAGTAAAATGGACCGAGTGGAGAGAAAACTAGTAGCAATAATAGCTGCACAATAAAACTAACAAATCTCTTTGCATGTAAACTTTAACCTTCAGGAGGTGGGTGTAATATGCCCAAGATAAGGTGATCATTTATTAGTACCACAGCAGGGAAATTTGCAGTAATAGGAATGCAAACAAAGAGGCTCACACAAAATTCAGCTGTCCGACAAATTTCCAATATTAACACTAGCAAATCTGGATCAATCTATGTCAATAAATGATAAGCTTACACCGCGCTTCGAATTGTCTATGTCCACCAAAACTTGTTTTTAGAATAATATAAAAGACGTTCAGTCGTTTAGGCTGCCTCTACTAGTCTCAATGTGAAAATTCCCCTATGGGCACTAAAGGCTTTTCATGTCTCCATGTTGAGGGAAGTGTTGCAAATATTACCCACTGATGATGGTGCCATCAGTAAATATCATCCACTGATCGTATCATGGTGTACTACCTACACTACCGGTCAAAGGCTTGAGAACACCTCCTTTTTTCCAGTCGCAACTTCCATTCACATAAAGTCTCAGTGTACTCTGAGATTAAAGCAAGAACTAACTAATAATCCTAAAAAAGGAAGCATCAAATCTTAAATCCTGAATTTAATCTTAATTTCTGACTCATTCAGAAGCCAGACACACTTGTGACGTACTTTGTACAATGGAAATGAAACATTGTTTGGAAACTTCGTTCCAGCACTGTTGCAGAAGTTCCCACAAATGTGTTGCACTTGTAGGTTGCTTTGCTTTCACCTTCTGTCCAGTTCATCCCAAACCAGCTCAATGGAGTTTAGTCTTAACTAAGTCTGTGACCATCATGTGACCGTCTTCTAATGTTTTGGCTCATTATCTTGCTGCAGGATAAAACCCTGATCAACCAGTCTGTCTTCCTTCGTCACCTGCCTTTTCCTCACCATGCTGGGAGCAATATACAGTACTACTTACTGCAGTACAGTATTGTCCTGATAAAGCATCAAGGGTTGTAGTGACACAGTCCATTCCAACACTGCCTTTGTACAGACAGAGAGTTTGTAAGTAATCATCAAAATTTGTGGCACCTTATTTACACTGCAGTAAGTGAACCCGTGTCTTAATCACTGAAAAATATCTGTGTTCTGTTAAATTTACATGATTTTTGGTGATTTATGTATGATTTGTACACTTTAGGGACTGGTTCAAACATATACATATGTTTAAGTCTTGATATCTATTTTTTCTATCTTTCTCTTTTCCTTTTCTTCCTCTAACTTCTGTTCTTAAAAAGTGCAGCTTACATTAGGTTGGCTTTTGCAACTTGAAAAAAGTGATGAAAACACAGTTAAAAACTAAGATAAACTGCAAATAAACTAAAAACACCAAGAGCAGAAAGACAGATCGTTAAGATGTTAGGGCTAATTTACACATATTTTAATATGTAAAAAATATATTAAAATATAGCTATATGGTATAAAACGTTATGACACATACTTCCCCAACAGAGTTCACAGAGCAAACAGAGAAAGTAAGAAAAAAAAAAGAAGAGAAAAACCCTCTGCACCACAAACTAGGGACAGCCAACCTAGTTTCACAAGAGCTTGAAGTTACATGCTGTGCTACAATAGGCCACTTGAGGGATTTTACCATGTTGTAGTAGCATTGTGAAAAAAAAAATTCCAAGAGTCATCTAAAGGAAAAACAATGCTGTATGCCATTAGCTGATATACTACTAATTCAGCCCACCCTTTCCACCCCCTACATCTATATAAATTCAATACAGCACAGATGGTAAGTAAACCAATACAAGACCTCCACTACCAATACAACTTGCTTATCACACAGACAAGCCTTCAAGCTGATTATGGAGCACTTTATTAGGATCGCCTTTTGGATTGTTACTATCTCCAGTTGTCTTCAAGCAAATCCTATTCGCCTATCAGACTCAAGTATCGAAAAGATGAGGACAGAAATCACATGTGTAAGTTATTTTAAGCCAAATATTTTCTTCTCTCATTTTACTAAGTTTCTGCCAGTTGATAATACAGTTTAATGTTTGCTTCTCTCCACACAGGAACAAAATTCAAGTTTCTATACTCCTGAAAATGTGGAGGTAAGGGTATATTAAACTTTCAAATTTACAGTTCTTTAAAATTCAAAGATGCATTCCCAGTAAGATACGTCACAAGTAACATGGTATATGTATCTACTGAACTGAATATAATGACAATAGACTAGTCTGTGGATATGAAGTTGAGGAAAAAGTGATGTTGGGCACTCCCTACCATCAAAGAAGCTTAAGCTTCAAGGTTTAGTAGAGCTTTTATAAACCACATGTAAAGGTTCTCTAGTACAGGAAACGAGCTTGCCAGGTGTCTTCACACAGCTGTGACAGCTTCACTTTGCTGACTTCTTTGTGCGTAGCCACAAGTCTGCCTCAGTCAGGGCAGTAATAGGAAGCTAAAACATCTTTCTCTCTCACACACAGCCAGAATGCCTTACTACAGCACTGGACTGCGTTCAGAAAGAACTTGCAGGAACAGTCACAGCGGAATGTGATGGTCAGAAAATATTCATAGAACAGGCTGTCGAATTCTTCGAAAGGGAACACCAGAAACAACAAGCCAGTAATGTAAGTATTTCCTTCATTGTGTTGTCAAATCAAGTGCCAACGATAAGAACAAAAAAGTGATTACAACATGAAATTTGCTCAAATGGACTAAACTGACTTACTGTCTTCTCCCTAGGCAACAAGAAACGCCAGTCAATGTCAGTGTGAGAGATGGCCTAAAAAGCCTTTCCCCAAGTTTCTAGACCAAATAAAGTCTTTACTTCAATTTGTTGAATCACAGAGAGTCTAGAGCAGCGATCGTGCTGCAAATTAAGTAGTAAACTTCAACTGGTATGAAATGATATTACCAACTACTGATTCTGAAGTGGACCGACTTTTCAAGAATGTAATGTTTAAGGATTTTCTGTAATTAAGCAACATCTACACATGTTGAATGAGGTGACCTAAAATATATTTTTAATATAATATATATTTTATATTATATATATTTTTAATGATGCTACGATTCTGAACACTGCTCTACAATATTTGCATTTATAACCATGTAACTGCTATATGGAGATGAGGCAATTATTCATATTGAATGTTTTTTGTATCTATTTTTACTACATATTAACAGTCTTATATTTATACAATTATTTTATTATATTACTATTGTATATATATATATATATATATATAAGTTTATCATTTATACAAGGAACTGCTGTGAAGTGTATTTAAAAGTTCTCAGTCAATTTTGAACTGTGCGAATGTATTTGATGTAAGCTCTCTATTTTTATTTATATATTTATTATTTATTTAATGCTGTATGCTGGTGCTGTATACCTGAAGGTATAACTTAATAAATGTTATTTTAAAGAGCTTGTGTATTGTCATTAAGAACATGTACAAATTAAGTTAAGCAAGTAGACAATGTAAAGTTATAAAAGAATGTCCTCAGAATGCATATCATGCTTTGGATTAGCCTACCCATAAGATATATGACACAATACAAATTTTTATCAGGGCTAGATTTCCCCTCTAATTTTAGCAGTCATGCAACTTATGTGGGAGAGGAACAGGTGTGTGGCCTCTGTAGGAGGCTGAATTTCCTCAGTGTTAAGGGCAAATAAACTAGTCAAGCTATCCACAAAGTCATAGTGAAGTCACTGTCAAGTCATTTTTGGAACAAATACAGATTCTAGATTCAGTCCCACGGTGTTTAGCTATTGTGCCAAAAGGAAGGTTCACTTCCTGTCCAGGCTAGCATTTTTGGGTATCATAATACAGTAGCATGATAGCTGAGACATTATTAAACATTTACTAAACTTAATATTTGTTAAGCCCATTTATTTCTATGTATATATTAAATGTTGCATTAGATTATAGCAGGGCCTGTTAGCACTGTAACCACGGGTGTAAAGACTACAATAAACTGGAATACTCTTGACAAAGATGTAATCTGATGATTATGAGGCGAGATATGATGCTGTCATTGCCTTCCAATGACATTAGGTTCATGAGTCTTTTCTGATCTGGAGCACATATCACCAGGATATCATTGTTTGCTAGCAACCAATATGATCACTATGATATGACATGATTCAAATTAGCTTTTTTCTGCCACCTCAGAGGCTAGATTTTGTTTATGTTTAGTCATCTAAACCTATTTGGGTAAGGTTAGGGCATGGTATGCTTAGCAAAATCCCATGCATTTACCACCCTCAGTGGTCAAGAGCAATGAGCTTTTCATTACATGCTTTCAAGTTTCCATTTGTTGCCTGGACCCTGTTTTTAGACTACAGAAGTTTGCTCTGTCTTTATTGACAGGTGTTTTGAATTTGCTACCTTTCTGACTGGCTAGTTTTCCATAGCAAAGGTTGCCAAAGCTAATGGGTACTCGTAGTATTTAGACTCGACTGCCAAGCCAAACTGATAAAACATGATTTCTCTGAATCAAGAAATCATTGAATGTGGTGGTCATAGCATTAACCTTTAACATGGTTAAATCATCCATCAGAATCTCATGTTTCTCTGTTTGGCATCATTACAAATATCATTAAAATAATCATGTGAGCACAATTTTTATGATTTTTTTATGCCATGGGTAGTTATTGGATCGTTCCATATCTGAGAGTTTGGGGTTTTTTTGCCCATTACTCACATCGTGGAAGAAGCTATTTTGAGTGCTGTTACGTCACTTTCTCACAGTAACAGGTACTCTAATTTTATTTGAATATTTCACTCTGCACATTTCACATACAAAACAGCAGAAATTAAAAAAAGCCATTCTGGGGGCCAATCCAGCCATGATTTACAAGAAAGCAGTACCTATTTCACATCCTCCTGCACAGCACCACAGCATGGGTGCTACAGCTTCTAAGAGCTCAGGGCTAAATTTTTTTCACTGTTTAACCACATCAAGAGAGTTGCATATCCTGTTTATCTCTAAACCTACTAGTATCACCTCAGTGACTGATGCCAAAAAAAAGGTTGGGGTGGTTGCTTATATATCTGCTTCTGTTTGGGAGAACTGAATTGGCACCTTGAATATCTTTCATAGATCCTAGTGACATTACACAACACAAGGACCTGATTCACCTATGTAAAATCTACATAAAAACTGAATAAATAATACAAATTTTAATAATATTGACAGCAATGATGTAATATAGATTACAGAGCAAAGTGAGTACAAAGGAAGCATTTAATTACACAAAGAACATTCAGTGGGTTGGTGTCACTTCACAGAAAAGTAACCTGCTGCCTGATGTTAGGCACACAGGCAAAACATAGCACTAATAAAGTCTTAAGAATGGACATCAAGAAGGAACTGTCTGCTTACAGGTCAGACGTCAATTACGTGATCTTGATTATCACAATTTTTACCTTCTCACTGAAAAACAAGCAAATAACTTTACAACATAAAATATTTACAAAGTGTACAGCCTGGACAATTATCATTCAGTGCCTAAACAGTAGCCTTTTAGTGTAACATGCAGCGAGCTAATGCTACTTTTGTCCATGTGCTGCCTCAAAAATTTCCCTCTGCATCATCATTTAAATGAGGTTGGGAGATAAACATGCCTCCTCAGTAGACTCAAAAACAAAGACATCAGCACCAGACATAAACTCTGGTGCGGAACATAACCAGCAAAAGTTATCAGAGTTTGAATACATTGCCGTACTGACAAAATTATAAACAGAGTAAGATGCTACCTGGGCTGTGTGCACTGCATTACACTTTGAGGTCACACTCTGCACTGCATATGATGTAAAAGAAAGAACATATAAAGTATGAAACCTGGAGCCGTACGTACAACCGAAAGGCTTGATCCTCGGACACAAGTTCCCTGAATGCACTGGAAATTCCTTCTATTATGCAAACCAGTAGGAAGTAGACACACCACTCCATTCACAAGACTGCTCAACACTTAAGAGTAAATGATCCGCTGCATCGCATACACAGGAAACCAAAGCATTTCCTGTATGTGTATAGGTAATAGCATAGAGTGAGGCACATCAACAGTTTGCATCAACATGGGGTCATCAACATGTTTAAGGCTACTGACAAGCAGCCAGATCTTCACATAATTCAGTCTGTGTTTTAACAGTGCAAATCTGTGAATTAGCAAGGGTCACTACACAAGAGAATTTCCCCAAAAAGATCAGGACTTCTTAATTGTCAAATGCTGGTAAAGTTGAAGAGAGCAACAGACGGTCATTTTAAAAGATATCTTCCAAAGTAATACAGTATTACATTTATAACACAGCTTCAGAGGTTGGCCAGCACACAATGCATGTTTAATAGTTCACACAGGTTGCATGCATTAGGTTCTCTTTTTTAATACAACAGTCTATTGAAGGTGTCTCACTTTCTGCTCAAACACATTTATTACTTCTACCATTCAGAATCAAAAGCAAACTGTTATTGCTATTCTTAGAGGTCACCTCATGACATACAGTACACGCAAGCCGTTTAGCAAGACAAGATTTGAACTTCCATGCAGTTTTTTTGCATTATAAAATTCACCAAATCTGTTGGCATTAACTGTGACAACAAACCACTTCCTGGACTTATCGTAAGTTGGAGATTAAGTAAAAAAAGATGCCTGTATAGAACAAAGCCACGATTGAAGTGAAATGTGCAGTGAGTTTTTACATTAAAAACTGCCCACTCTTTTCCAAACAAGTGCCCATATGGTGCATTTAACCGAGTGTCGAATAATGGACAATTCTAATTCTCAACGGTTGCCACCTTGACGACGAAGTGGAAGGGAAGGGACCATCTTTCATTTTAAACACAACACACATAGGAAAGTAAAACATTCAAAACACTCACTCACTCAAAACAACTAGTGTATTTTTAAGGGCGTCAATCGCATTCATGTCATTTCCAATAAGTGCACAATGGGCGTGTTTGATTTTCAATTGGTACTTTTACACCTGGTCTACTGAATATATTGTATAAAGTGTACTGCATGTCAGTGTACTGAAGTATCTGATTTGAGACACAGCACAGGTGTCTCCAGGACCACGTTTTGCCATGATAACACACACAGACTCACAAGGGGAAAACAGTACCAGCCCTGCTGTCACAGCTAGTAATCACTGCCTAAAGCATTAGTGCCTTAGTCCTGTTTTCACTGTCAATTTTAACTTTTGTTTTCATTCTGATTAACAAAATATCTGTGGTCCTGTTATCACAGCTTCTAAGAGATTTTTTAAAATCAAATTTTCTGTATTTTGGGTGGCTGGGATATAATGACATGTACTGTACCCGAGGAGTTTGAGCTTGGATTGATTTATTTTTCATTTGTATACTTGTGTTAATCATGGCTCACTAAGGCTCTAATCATGCACAGTATCAAGAGTTAAATCAAACCACTGAATATGGACAAAAAATGTTATTTTTCCTGAGAGATGAAAACACAAACTAACTTTCTCTTTTATGTAACAATCAACATAACTTACTAGTCATACTTGAGAGTCTCTCAATGACCATGGAGGCGCAGTTCAAAAGTAGGGAGATCATGGTAATTTCCATTACAAACAATAGTATAAAATACTATTTTTAACAGTAACACAATTCAAATAACGCAAGTTCTTATTATTTATGTTATACATAACTACATCAACTAAAGGAATCACAACTGTTATCCTGATAAAGGTCTGTTGAGGGGTGCAACACAAGCTTTTTCTTCAATGACTTTTTTAAACAAATGTACTATTAATTTGGAAATCAGAACCGCTCTTTAAACATGGACAGGGATTGATTTTAATCCCTTTAGCAGCCACAAGAGACTTCTTATTACCAGCATGGTGAATCCCCATAATGACAAGTGCTTCTTGCAAACTTAAATTTTGAACACAGTCGCTTCAAAAGATAACGTGGGTTTTATTCACATGCTGAAGTTATCACTAACCGAAAGCTTGACCAGCCAGGAACCAAAACCCTGTTGCAACAGGTACGCCCTCAGAACGTTCTTGGCCTCCTGGTAGGGCTTCGCCATCCTCTTCAGTGACAAAATAACAATAGAAGTACTATAATTAAAATCAATACTCACAGAGAACTTTTCTAAAGCAAATATAGGATGGTAAAAATAAATTAATTATAAATGAGAAACGATACAGCAAACGGGAAAAAGCGTTGCAAAAATGTGCTCTTTTGGTAAAATTATCTGACGGTAACGGCTAGCAACTGAAAATGAAGAGACACACCAAAACTATTTATCAAGTGTTTGAAAACTGGAAACTGATTACACTTGATACTAAATGTAAATGTGTTGATTCATTTCAAAATGCAGGATCTACTTTTGATGAGCATATAAAGCATCAATATGGCAACCTATGTTTAACCTGTAATGCAAGTGTTATTTGTTAAACATTACACAAAGGTGTGGGGAGGAGCTGTGGAGGAGCTGTGGAGGTTACCTTGGCTTCTCTGTAGGAGCTTGTGGCGAGCAGGTCCTGCCTCTGAGCTTCTTTGGCCACCAACTTGAAACGGTGCAGCATCGCTGCTTTGCACAGACGGCTTGCCAGAGCAGAGCCACTCTTGAACGGTGATCTACAACAAGAGAATCAGCGTGAAGAAATAGCTGTGAAGTAATCACAGACAAAGCCAGCAAGACAGCAGAAAAGTAAGTAAGTAAACCCCTATAGAGATGACAAATTGCATAGAGTGACACACAAGTTTCAGTAGGACAGAAGTCTTATTTCCAACTGACTGCTTTAAGATGCTTTACTTCCGACACGCTGTCATGGAAATTTAAACGACAGCACAGATGTGACGGAGCCTTAACAGAGCTGAAACGCAACTCAGCCAGAATCTGTGTATGGGACGTGCAACGAACACTGGCTTTACTTAAGCTTCTCAGTCAAATCTATTTCCAAACTGCCTCGTTTTTGACCTGGAAATGACTATATCAACTAACCATCCATCTATTATTCATTACTTATGCTGCAAACCCTAAAATGATGCTACTGATACAAAACAACAACAAATGTGACTGACAGAATAGCTTAATGCACCCTATTCCCAACTCCCTTTACGGTCATCCTTACTCCTCTGTGGTCTTGCCCTCCAGACCATCCACAACTTCTAGGGAGCTGTCTCCTTCACTCCAGTTGATACCGTAGGTCAAATGGCCACTGTCAGTGCTGTTAGTTGCCACAGAAGGCACCAGGCTGATGTGGGGCCTCATCATGCAATACAACATGGGCAGCAGAGAGGTGATCCCCTCCACACGCTGGCTCACAGAGATCTCCATGCCTCGGATGTCACTGCACCAAGAATCACCTGTAAGATTTAATCAGAAGTTGGTATATTTCAGTAAATACCTATGTGCAATTACACTTGATTTTCTTTCTGCAACCTAGGAACTGATCCATCTCATGTTTCAGCTTTTGCCATCATTTCACCAGAGAATGGAAGGTACTTGTATAGGTCAGACAGTGAATGAAGAGGAATGTATTTTGGAACCCTTTTTGAAAGTGTTTTGTTTCAATCAATAATCTTACTTTTAAATTTGTTTTTACAAAAGTGCTCTACATTTTCACGAGTAATTGTGGAGTTTCCCTCTCTCATAGACTGGGCAAATGTGGGTCATATAGTCATTATGATTATGAAAAGAAGAGAGAACAGAGTCAGATGGAAAATCAAACATAAGACAACTGTCTTTTGTAAAACCTAACTTGGAAACTTGAGTAGGATATTTTCACACCTGTTCTGACGACCTATAATTTCTTCTTTCAGATTATTTTAATGTCGGGGAATTTGTTGACTAGCTGTGTCATTTCTGCATGAGCAAGCAACCTAAAAGCCAAGGGCTGACATCATGCAGTGTTAAATAAGGGCCTGTTTTAGTGTGGCAGAAATGACTGAAACGTTTAATTGCTGAACAACTGTTAAATCATCTATTGTAGCTAAGTGGAGTAAGATACACCCTCTTCATGACCTTGTTCTCATTGCAGCTTTGGTATAATGGGCTGATGGGGGAAGGAATGATCAAGCAGATTCTGTACTGTTTTTGTGATGCGCGCAGTCTGTTTTCTCATACCAGAATAAATACATCCATTAAAGACAATGGGAACTCATTTAGGTTGACTGTGTTTGTTTGTGTTGTTTTTTTTTAAGAAAATGTGGGGCTGCCGGTTGGCTCGTGTCAAGTGTCAGCTACTTTTAAACTGCTGTGTAATGCACTTGTGTCATGCTTCACTTAAGCAATATTAACCGAGAGGGTGTGCTACTTCAGTGATGCTTCCTGACCGCATCACTGTCGTGCTCAAATGACGTTAAAGTACACCCTCGAGTATAATATTGCGATTATACAACTATGACCAACAAAGTAAAATGTATACTCAAAATCTGTTCATGTTGTGGAGCAATTTGCTCTCAAAATTAAAAGGTTTTGGCGAGTGTTTTTCCCGTTTCCATGGAAATACATGGGGTCACACAGATGTAGCTTCTGCACCCGCAAACGTTTACATGAATTTTAAGTTATAGCGCCGTGTCACCGGCACAGCTGATGGAGAAAGCCGAGGCGCTTTGGTCAAATGACATTACAGGACACCCTCGAGTGTAATCTTGCTATTATACAACTATTACCAACAAAGTAAAATCTATATGGCGGAGTAATATTTTTAGTGATGAGTAAGGTGTGCTGTCATGCTGATTTGAGCACATTCTAAATGTCTTGTGGACCAATCAGATTGCTCAGTCAGGACTACTTGTTGTATAATTTACAATGAGGACTTTTTCTGCCTCCTAACTTCCTTCCTCTTTAAAAGGGAAAAACATGTTGCCAGGTCCTTAGCAGCTGCAAGAGGCCCGGTCTGCCTACTCTGCCTACTCTGCCTATGCTAAGCAGGCGATATGATTTCAGATTGAAAGATCTGAAAAGGGTTCTATTTACAGAGCAGCCAAACAATTGATAAACACAAATATTTGTGCTTAAAATACTGTCTCACCTAACACCACCCTGGAGATTACGGTGTTGCATTAACAGCTAAGATTTTTACAAAGGGTGGCACAGAATTTGAGTAGGGTGTCTGCCTCAACATTCCCCATGCAGGAAAAAAACCCTGATTATCCCAGTGATGACCTGACTTGTTCACTTGCCTATAAGGATGCTTTGGACATAGATGGGCTCGATGAAGTGGCTGAGCAAGGCTCCCTGGTATCCTAGCACCTGCCACTGAGTGATCTTGTCTGTGGTGGACATGCTGACCAACTTGGAGGCACAGTGATCAAAGGGTGACGAGAAAACTGAGAACACCTTTAAAAGAAACACATCAGTTTGCATTTATATAGCAATAGTGCAGATAACTGCTGCCCAAGCCAACTTAAAAATCCCCAGTGTAGGAGAATATAACAGTACAACACCTTTCCTTCCACTGACAGGTGGAGGCTGATCTCGTTGTTGACTTGCCATGCCGAAATGGAGAGTGGGTTCAGGCGCCTGAGAATAAAGCACAGAGCTACGATTTTGAAATCTTTTCATTTTAATGTAATATTGGTAAACTGTAGCGTCTGCCATTGGTAGGGCTGGGTATCATTCAAAACTTTTCGATACCGGTACCGATACCGATACCTTAGCTTCGTTACCGGTTCCTGAAAGATACTTTTTTCAATACCAATTTTATCAAATCAATTCTAACAAAGAAAATTACATTACATATTATGGTACAAATCTTGAGTTTTATTTTTTAGCTTTGGTATTTCTCCACCCAAAGCAGTTTTCTAACATAAAAAAATATACAACAAATAATTTTCAGTGGGAAACACTGAACTTGACCCAGAATTGGCATTTCTGCGGCCGTTATAAGGTCCTAACTACATAACAAAGACAGAATCTTTATGCCAGAGCCTATGTGATTTATGTCATTATTAATATCAATTGTTTGAGGTTCAAGCTGTGTGTTTCACTCACTGACACTTGTATTACAAAACTGGGTAAATTATTCCAATATATTACTCCCAATATTTGGTTGCCATGGCTTTTACCCTACACTGCCTTATGAGTAAACAGCAGCAAGAACCACCGACGAATTTAGAAGATAATCAAACACTCACAGTTTAGAAGGGATCTGAGCAGCACCCTTGGGCAGCTGATTAACATAAAGGTGAAGGGTGATGCCGCTCTTCAGGCTGAGGAGGCCACTGCTGCTGTTCTGCTGGAAGATCGACTTCTCTGTCAGAGTGGCAGTTTTGCTGAAGAACAACAGCAGATGCCGGTACAGAAACCTAACAACACAGCATGAGAATAGCTCATTATGATCTCAAATATGTCAATATGTTAATGATGAATAAGCTAGTAAAACCATTTATACCCTAGCTGAGGAGATGTCATTTCAATTAGACGATTGTGAATTCATATTTCAAACTTGTAAATAATAACAGTGAGGTCTGACAAGGAAACTGTAAAATGCATAGCAGAGCATCGGGGGACTGCTTGACGAAACAACAGGAAATGCAACCACATTGAGAGCAGTTCTCTGAGATATTTGTAGGCTACTGTGGTCTGCGAATATGCTCATGTACACTTGCTTATCCTTCTGGCAGAGCATACATTTTCAACAAGTGTGTCATCTGTGTGACCACATTTTACAAACATCTCAGTATGTGAAAGTGTTAAAAGTGGTGTTTGTTCTTGATGTTTGGATCCTGCAGCGATTCCTGAAATACAGTATTCTTTAATCTTGATTTGATTAAAATTGATTTTGTTACATCTGTGCTTCAAATTATAATCAAGTGCCATCACCTTACATGGAAAAATAATGTCTTCACTGTTCCGTGCATTAACACTTCCATCACAGAATAGTGAGGAGCCATAAGATGACACAAAAAAAATCTAATGTCTACACAGGATTATTTATGCAGCTAACCTCATAAGAGATCTTCTTGCAGTTACAACTGCATGTGAATCGTGTACAGTCCGCCCACTCGACGAGGCACTCTCTTTGCTATTGAAATTTCCGGTGCCAAGAGCGACCACCTCACATGTGCTGGCTAGAGGGAGAGAAGAGAGAGACGACAGTGGTTGAGTGCAGCGTACTTAGATAGAGGCTATGCAGCTGTTGTGGTGACACGGGCTGTATCGTTTTTGTTTGTACAGTAATGAGCAAAGATGAGACATTTATTTTCTGAGCAGACCTTATGGAGCAAGAAACATACCATGAACAGCCATACCAACACTGCAGTAAATACTACCTTTGGAAAGCTTATAAGGTCAATTTTCTGCAGGGACAGTGTCAGAGAGGTGTTGATTTAACTCTAGTTTGAGGCTATGTAGCAGATTGTGTTGTCACTGTATTTGATTACATCGTCATTTAAGGAGTTTCTGTTAATTTGTCAACAACAGGGCAGTGATCTCAATGTTTTATTACTCTAAAATGAGCCAAATGGAAAACCTTTTTCTATTTGTTATGAGTGGCATATAGGGACGTTTTTTTGCATTGCAATTGTAGTGCACTTCATAAACTTAGCTTGTATTGTATTGTAAGGTCTGCTAGTCATTTAGGACACAACTGAAAATCATCTTTATTATTCTGATTTTGGGCAACATCTACCCATAATAATCTTTAAACTTTTCTTCTTTAGTGTCATACCTCTTAATCAAAGAAATATTGTGTTTTTGTAACATAAATCTTGGTAATCTGATATTAACTTAAAAAGAAGGATGTGCAACTTTCCTTTAATTCAAATAAATGTCACGTCATACAAAATACTGATTCAGGCAAGCAATCAGACTGATAAAAGTACTAGCAGATGAAACTACCATTGTACAACTTTTTACTAACCAAGCTCTGAAACATATTATTGTCCAGCTTATTTTCTTGTGAGAGCTCACTTACATGTCTGAATGATAAATGCTGCTGTGGTGCCTGCACATGCAGAGAACTCTAGATGGCTGTTCATTAGTTTAGTGAGCTGATCCCTGACGGCATGGAGAATCTGGAGGTTGACAGAATTCTTCCTTTCTGAACAGCGAAAAGATAAGACGAAAAAAAAAGATCCATGAAAAAGAGAATATACCGTATATACTACTATAGCATGTGTTGGTACAGTATACCCTGCACTTCCCTTTTTGCTTCATAAAGATGTCAACACCCTGAAATTAAACTTGAGTGTCAACACTTGAACTTTAATGTTTCATTTCAGTATGATAGAGTACTGAGCAAACAGAAAAAAACACTAATACTTGTGTTCAGTGGATGGTGTCTGTTAATCCCTCTGTCCCATGCCTCAGCATGAAGTGTCAAACACTGTGAGGTGCAACATGACTCTGTATTCCTGATTAAAATATTCAAATTCTTATTGTTAGGGTGTATTATGCTGCCATTTATCAAACAGTACAGTGTGAAAGAATCATGCAGAAATCCAAAGTTACCATGAATGGTTCTACAGGGGTGGATGTCAGAGATGGAGGGCTCCTCTTTTACCGGCAGGGGCGGAGGAACATCTAAGGAAAAACAGGTGTGAAAATGAATGCAAATAAGTGGCTATTCTACCTCTACCTATGTCTATCTCTCTCTCTAGTCTATTATTTTATTTCTCAATTTGACTAGACAAGAGCATTGTACGCCCAGCCTACCTGTTCTGGGTTAATAAAAGTTACATAACTGAGTATTCTTTTCCAGAGCTAGTGTCTCTCCAGTATATCCTATAAGTAGTGATTTTGAGACCTCTACCTGCCTTTACAGAACCTTTCAAAAGTACCCTCTCATTTTGTTCTTTCATGATTTGATTGGTGAAGATGTTACTACAAGCTACTGAATTCTTCTTGGTTAGAAAGTAACATCATGTAAGGCATTTAAAGGTATCTTTATTCTAAGTGTAATTTTATCTTACCACGCTATAATGACATGTACTGTAAAATCAGCATTGTACAAGGGAAAGAAACCAATCTGGTTAGGAGGCAAACCTTTTTACCAGAACTAAGTCTGCTACAGACACACACACACTTCATTAATCAGTTTTAGATGCAAACCTGATGCCTCAGGGAGGGCAGACTTCAAGCATTCCAAATTAGGCAGCAAGTCCTGCAGGGCGAGCTGCGCTGCTTTAAGCCGAGCATCCTTCTTCTTTATTCCCATGCCAGTCTTGTACTCCACCCCATCGATCACCACGCAGAAGGCAAAATAAAAGCCTGATATGTTGCCTGAGAAAACATGGGTCAAAAATTGATTGAATCCAATTTTATATTATTTTTGGTAAGAGGTCAGAATTTGGGAAGCTGAGAGCCTTAACACCCCCCCCCCCCCCAAAAAAAACCTAACAAATGCTATTGGTCGATTAATTAAGATAGTAACTAAAAAATGAATCAACAGTGAAGAAAAATGTTTGTTGCAGTTTTTTAACAGAGCAATAACAACAGTAATGTTCTCTGAACTGAATTTAAAAACACACAGACATGCAAAGGAGCTTTACCTGTGGTCACGGTCTCCTTTATTTCAAGGTGGAATTGTAAAATCTGGGCGAGCTGATGGAGCAAACTCACGGCGTGCATCTCCCCTTGCATGTATTTGTCAATCAGTGTTTTAGGCGAGACCTTTGGCTTTACAGGTGCTAAGTTGGGGAAAAAGGAAAAGTGTGGAAAGGGCAGATTCAAATTTTACACATACAGACTGTAGATTCGTTCAGGTGGCTGTAACAAAAAACAAAATGTTATCTGCTCTGCAACAGAAACCACATCTTACAGGGGGTGAATGCAGTATGGAAGTTATTTGCCAGATTAAATGAATTGTCACTGGTAACAGAAGTTGCTGAAGTCCTCTGGGATTCAAGCAAACCACATTCTGAAACTCACCATGTCTGAATGTATTTTTCTCTTGCTGATCATAGACACCTGTGCTACGACCATTCCAGGTTGATGGAGCTGGAGGAAGTTTGTGCGGTTCACTCAGTCCTGACGTCACAGGCAAATTCTTCATGAGAGCTTTGGCAAAACAGGCTCCTCTGGAACCTCGAAAAGATCCACCAGTAGGAAACATCCCAAGAGCTTGCACAATTACTGAAAACAAAATTAAATTAAACCTCAATAAAAACCAGTAGATTATTTAGTTTATTAAACATGTTTACAAATTTCACAAATGCCTTCCAGCCATATATACCAATAATTTGTAAGGATATATTTAAACACAACCCACTTAAGCAGCAGAAAAAAGGATTTCTGAAAGACAGATACCATGTAGGATTCCCAAAGTGATATCTAGAGACTTTAAGAGGTCCTTAAAAGTGTTCTGGTGACTAACATAAAGTTAGTCTGACCAGTTGAGAACAGGTTAGGTTAGCAAATATTGCCATATCTGCACCACGAACTACAGCCTCCAAAATGACCACCAAGTTAAACCTGCACCTATTAGACTGCATTAGTATTAGCTAGGTGTACCTAGCAAACTACTGACTGAGTAACGATAGAAATATGTTTTGATAGGCTTGGGTTATCCGCAGACACGTAACACTGTCAGCCATTACAATTTAAGGGTTAATTTTAGCTTTCATTGTTAGACCAATAACGGTGATAGTTACCTTAATGTTACCAACACGGGTACATTTCCTACCGCCTACCATAAAATAACAAAAATACAGATAGTAATTTTCAATGTAAAGTTAACTTTGCAAGTCCATTTAACTTTAGTTAAGGTTGTGTTTTATCTCTTAAATACCTCCAACGTTAGGTACCTCACCTTTGTTATGAGCCGATTTGAACGTAAACTCCTGTTACCTTATAAACAGACGTCATTCGCACACGGTACGCTTAAGTATTTAGTTTATGAAAATTGAATTTCTTATCTCAGCACGCGAAATTTACAGTCAAAGTATTCAAAGCGTATAATTTGACCCAAAAAAGCAAAAAACATATGTCGTTTTATCTGCGGTGACTCTAAAGATAGTTATGGTGCTGTGTCTCACCGTTCCCGTGTAGCTGCTAGAACGTGTGCGTATCGAACACACGTGCGTTGGCGGTTGTCGTTTGATTGACGCCGAGCAGAGATCGTTTATAAAATGCGAGGAACCACGCTGTTTGGAAAACTGTCGATGGCGTGTTGAGGGACCTTTTGCGGCGTTCAGACAAGCATACCCAGAAAACCCTTCGTCACCTCACAGAGCTACGTTACGATTATTTTTTTCCCCCTATGCGTCACATTAACGACAGTTTCTACTTTAAGAGCTACAGAGCTACAGACAGCAAAAGTAGCAATTAGAATTTATCTAATTTATTATTTAAGAGAATTTATCTGTTGTGACTACAGGGTAAGCACAAGGGCTAAATACCATAGGATAATGCATGAAAACTGACAAGTCCCATTCTGCCAACATTCTGTGAATGCAGCATATATATTTGCAAAATGAATGCTATCCTATTAGCCACAGTGTTTGTACTTTGTGTTTCATGTTAATTTGCAAATGTTAGCATGCTAACGTGCAAAGCAAGCTAGCCACTCTCCCAACTAACCTGGCAGAAAGGTAAGTGACTAGGACAGATATCAATCATGGATTAGTTGATTAACAAACCCAGGGCTAACTAACAAACTAAAGTTATGTAATATTTGTCCAAATAAATGCTCTGTAAGATACAGTGTAAGTTTAAAATTGCTTAAGCTATGTAAACAGCTAGCTAGCTTACATTAGCTGTCTAATGTCAAGTGCACAGCAGAGAGAAGATTGAAAGCAACATGTCGCAATGGTACTCGGTTTTTCTATGCAACTTGGCTAGCTCCTATCAGATAAACTTTGTTTTGTCTCCAGATGGTGAGTTAATTGAGATACTTGAAGGCTAGAGAGAGAGATCAGGGACCGGCATCAGCAAACAGTTTAGAGGAAGACAGGGACAGAGGCAGCAGAAATAGAAGCAAATAGGCGTGTGTGTGTGTGTGTGTGTGTGTGTGTGTGTGTGTGTGTGTGAGTGAAAAGAAAGTGTGTTGATGTATATATTTGGCAGAGTAAGTGTGGTCTTGTGTGGATTTGTTTGCATGTCTTTTTTATGTATTGGCAATTGGCTATCTTGTGTTCTTTTGTTCTTGGAGTATTGAGTTAGTGTATGTCTAATATTGTGAAATTGTGAGTATTTCCATAGGTGGAGTTTTGGTTTTCAACATTGTAATCTTTACACGTTGTACTTTTTAACAGTATTGTTTTTAAGAAAATGGGACACAACTGTAAAAGACTAAGAAACATCAGAGTGAACATATAACACATACTGAGGGAGTACCCCCTTTTTCTGGAAAGTTGTATGTCTTTTCATCATCATCATTTCAAGGAAACAAAAACTGTTACTTGAGTGTCAACATTTATTTGTGACCATTTAGCACCTTTGACCCAGGTCTAGTGATGTTTAGGCCCATGCGCATATTTGGTGGAGGTGAGGTTTGTTCCAGTGAAACTCAGTGCAAGTTGTGAAAAATTGAAGTGGGAGTTAAGGGGAAAAGGGGCTTCCTATCTCACCTCCCACCCCACTGCTGACATGGTGCCAATTGCAGTACGCAGGGGCAGCTTCCTCCTCCTCTGAGACATATAGCTTTTGAACAGCAGAGGTCACACTCCTACTCTCGCAAACTCGCAAATCTGCAAACATTCATGCATTAATAAGTAAAAACAAAATGACCCTGCAAGTGTCCTGTAGGTGAGTAGTTGTGTAGTATAGGAATTTCCCAGCATCCAAATCACTTAAAATAGTAGTGTGCGCTGGCTTATTTTGTCACCTCATACTGATAGTGTTTAGGGGGTTTCACACTATCTCACTTTGTTATTTATATATGGTCTCAGATGATGATAAAATAACAAAGCAGGTCACGGGACACTTGGCACAGTTTTTTTCACAATAGCAATAACAGACACTGTATCCAGCCGGCCACAATTATATATTGTTTTGTTGACATTAGAAATCAGATACAGTTGAATGAACAGCAGTTTTTGCAGCCTGAAAGTAAGAAGAGGAATTGCACCATCACTCCAGACCTATTCTCCTGCTGAACCACTGACAATATTCTATTTCTGCACTTGCACTGTTAAAAAAATGAATTCCATCTTTACATTTAAGTAAGTGATTTATCCCTCTATGTTTGATTTGGGCCATTTCAATGCGTTTACCTGTTGCGTTCCTGTCATTACTATTCACAAAAACAAAATAATATTATACACCAGATGTCATTCTTACTGATAAAAAAATGTGGTCATGTTTTCCCCATTTTTCTTTCATTTCACTCAGCATCATGTACTGGTGAGAGCAAATGTGTGGGTAGCCCAGAGTTTCCTTTCTTGTTTCTGCCTACAGAAAGAGGGGAAAGTGTTTGCTAATGTAACCTGAGTCACCATAAATTATTTTTTTGTTTGTATTATTCATATGTATTATAACTCACTGATTTAAAACAACGTATCTTAAAAGAACAGTTTATATAAACATGCTAATTTGCTTTCTTGCTCAGAGTTAGATCATGAGATCAGTTCCACTTGCATGTCTGTATGGTAAATATGAAGCTAGTGCCAGTAGCCAGTTAACTTAGCTTTGCATAAAGACTGAAAACAGGGGAAACCAGCAGAGACTCCAGTTCCTGTTTCCATGCAAGAAATATACACTTTGGGCTCTGCACAGATTAACAAATGACACACATAATGTGTTATTTAGTGATCTTCAAAGATGTGGGTTAGTGGGTCAAGCCAGCTGTTTACCCCTGTTTCCAGTGTTTATGCTAAGCTAAGCTAAGTGGCTACACCTTTGTATTTACTATACAGACATGAGAGTGGTATTATTTCTATCATCTAACTCTCAGAAAGAAAGCAAATTAGCATATTTCCCAAAATGTCAAACTATTCCCATGTAGGATAGCAATAGCTGATTTTTCACCCTAATTGCTACCACCTAATATGGCAGCATAAGCTCATTGCAGTGGATGTGAGGGGGTGGCTGCCTGTGGTTAGGGGCTTGACATTGTTTGCGAACAGGCAACTACCTGAATCGAAACTTTTTTTTGTGTTAAAAGGTCATTGTGAAAGGCTACTTGCTTCAGTGTTTTCAAGTCCCCCCACTTGAGCCATGAAGTACCCTCACTGGGGCCGATGATTAGCAATTATGAGAGCGTAAAAGTTAAATGGAACAAGCACCTCACAGCAGTAAGCAGTGAAGGTCACCACAGGAACAAATATGGTTTTACACCCCCACAGACTGTAGGGACAAAGTTTGAATTTACTTTTCTAATCAGTCACACTTGAAAAGGGAAAGGACACGGTCTGAAATGAGTTTGCACGCTCCATCCTCCTGTTATTCTTCCCATAAGCAGCTAAGACAAAGGAAAAAGATGAGTCACTCGACTGTGAGTGTGTGGTCTTTACCACAACCCAGTTTTCCCATTAATGAAGCTGGAAGAGATGTAGTTTGTTATTTTTTCTTTTCTGAGGGAAATTTCTTTGGTTAGTTTATAGTTTACATGTTTTCAGAAACAAGTTGATTCATCATTAATAGTAAAAATCCATTTTAGGAATTTAGTCAGCACTCTACTAATAGATTAAGAGAAGAAAGGCAATGTAAATGTCTGAATTGCTTTATGAACAGCGGAGATAATGATATCAAGAGATTAAAGGGGTCAGGAAGTAGATGAAAAGAATAAACATTTCTGCAGCACCATGCTTGTGCAGTGTATTTACGTAAATTATGAAGGCGTGATTAAAGGTAAAGGGTTGAAAACTTTATCTTTCTGATATGGGGTTGTTTGTTCGACATGGAAAAATCATAACAGCCTTGATCGGAAATGAAACCCTCAACTCTGGAAATATTTGCTGTTAATAATAACCCTGTGCACGTCTGCGCCCTCTCACCATTTTGGAAAAGCTAAACCCCAACAGAAAGCCATTAAAGGCAGTGGAATTTCCCCCACTGAGCACGATCTTTAGGACACAACTATCACACAGAACACAGAGAGAAAGTTTGTTTTTTTCTTTTATTTAGGATACATATAGGCATCAGACTAGAGCATGGCACAACTGTACAGGAGGTCATGACACACAGGATCTGATGTAATTTGGAGACACAAAGACTTGCACATGCATGATGAATATGTAAATCAATCTTCCATGGTTGGAGTTTTATTTTTGCTTCCACCCACAACATTAATCATGATCAACAGACCAATAACTGACATTTAACACTTTTCGATTTTTGTCTACCAAAGCCATTTGCATATCAATATTATTAAAATTTAGCATGGCATCTATTGATGCATCTGTTAAGATTCAGAAAACAGATACAGTTAAAGATTATTCAACTGCCACTGATAGTCACATGGTATTTTTTCTTTTGTAACAGTAGAGGGCAGTCTAAGAATGGAGATAAAATTAAAGTCTGTGGCACAAGTTGAGGGTTACACACTTTCTCATGATGTGACTCATATGATGTGATTCATGTTTTCAAGTTTTCAGTGTGAAATACTCATGGTGTGGGATGATATTGACAGGCAATGAGTTCATGAATCCTCATGGTTGAGTTTTATTATTCACCTCGTCAAAGATAGGGCCATGTACTGCAAAGTATGTTTTCTGGTCACTTTCAGTTACTTTCAGATAATTGTGTAAAATCTCGGCAAAGATAAAAAATGAAAAATAAAGTTGGTTTAGCCCAAAAAAGATGTGGAATGGCTGATACTATTTAAACGTTTAAAAAATCTATTACATATAATTTTTAAAATAGTAAAATAATGCACATTCTTTAACGTAGTGAATTTAATGCCAGTATTTTGTCAATACCCAGCTCCAGAAGTGCAGTCTGCGCAGCAAACTGGCTCTGAAGTGAACATTAGAGGCTTCCACGTTTATGATTTTTGATGAGAAATGAAATCTGCAGCTCTCAGGGGCTTAAACACATGATATATGCATAAGCATGTCTTTACAAGTGTGATATACCCATAATGGGCTGTAGAGAACTCGCACTAAACACTTTACTGCACAGTGTGCCCCCAGACCATCAGAAACCAGAGCCTAGTGCCCCATGGCTAACGCATGTTTGCTCTGACAGCCTTCCACCATTGATAAATAACAGCAGCTCTTCTTTAGCCTGCTGGTGCAGTCGCTTTCAGCTGCAGCTCTCCAATGCGTCTCCACAGCCAAGATTGAATCTTCCCCATTCATTAGACTAAGTGGATGAGGCTCTCTAATAGGGGCTCCCTTCCCCTCAATAATTGCCGTTGATTGGCGTAAATTAGACCCTAGTTGCCAGACGAGTGATTCTCGACGACGATAATCCGATTCCCAACTCAAACTAATAGGATTTTAACTCTGGCTTTGGCCTAATGTCCGTCTGCAAACCCTGGCTATGGCCCTATGCCCCATCTAGCCGACGTCCTCTGGATCATATCTGGGCCAGGCCAAGCTGAAGCTGCAGTGGTGTATGGATTCGGCAGGGTTAGGGGGGTCGGGTCAACGCTGTCCTTCGCCCCATGCTCTCAGTGACTCATCCTTTGCGTGACATTCTTGGCATCAATTGGTCATTCATGTGTGTCACTTACATCATCAAGGGAACATGCGTGTGAATGAGACCAGGGTCTGGTGGAGAGCAGAGCGGATGTTGGATGTCTTCAGTTGACATGTAGCTCCAGTTTAGGCCTGGGTACTCAATGATAGGACCTCTGAGAGCTCTGATTTTTGAGAAACAGTCTGGACATAAATCAGACTTGGCAAACAGACATTTCAATCCCAGAAGCCCGCATTTTGTTCCAGAGGCAGGGATTCTTCTGTGGCTGGATACACAGTCAACATCAGTGATGATGACTACTTTGGCTCAACTCTGTTTCAACATAATAAAAAGCTGGCTTACATCACATTACCAGTAATATAATGTTACTGAGTCTTTGTGAAATAGTCTTTTAAATATGTATGTTCCAAACCATTTGCATACAGTATATGAACAGATTTATGAATTGCACCAGATGTAAAATGAAGCACTACTTCCATATGACGTCAATTACAATGAACTCAAATCTTTGAACCATTTGTGAACGGACAAATGGTGACGTTGTTGTCCCATTTTCAATGTTTTGCAGTTTGATGTGATATGGGATTGAAAAGAATTAAAAACACCACTCAATCCCAATATCAATCCTCAGTTACCAGTCTGGCACCTTCCCATGTGCCTTCCCAACAACATGAAGAGGATCACATTGAATGTTCTTTTGTCATTCAGTTGATAAGGGGACGGTGCTACTACTAAGGCCCGAGGACTAATGAATCTCCACTCCATTACCGCTGAATCGGACAGATTGCTCTCCGGGAGAAATGAATTGAGTTTTTTGTATTTGTGAGATCATTCTCCCTCCATTAACTGCTCTTTATCCCGTCTCTTCATCACAGGCAAATCAGGTTAGGCAGCCATGATTAGCTGGGGTGGCCTCCCTTTTTAAAAGGTAATTGGGTTTGGCGGCTCAGCTGATAGTGCCATTAGGACCAATAAAGGCTGGGCTTGGCTCATCGAGTGAAACAGATTCTTCAGCAGCAGATGGCAGACGGAGGGAGAGGGCTCTGATGCATTGAGGCTGAAAACAAAGTTTGTGTAACCAAAGTAGTTTGGGGGCATCCTCTCTCCATATATCCCACCCCCATGCCCCCCATCCCTATCACCTAACCAGCTTGATATTTTTGTCTTTTCAAGTGGTGATGGTGACATTTTCAAAGGGAGGAAGTGATGGCTTTTAATATGCTGAACACTGATTACAAAATGATTTGGCCATTAGAATGTGATATTTTTTATTTGGATAATTAATCATTCACACAAAAATGTTTTAATGGCATACTTAGGGCTATGATATCACAGAGAACTGGTGAAGGGTAGGACTAATGCTTTCTGGGAAATCAGTTTTCCTCACACCAATGTAATGTAATGCCCTTGTTATTGCTAATAGTCATTGGAACGCAGAAATGATAATTTTTCTGATTTCTTCTGTGATTTGCTACAGCTTTAAAATCCAGGGTCTTCATTCTAACCTGTTGGCATGTAAAAAGGTTTATCAGCGGTTGATGAAGATCGAAGATGTAGAACGAGGACGCACTGTGCGACCAACAATTGATCCCTCCCAGCTGTATCATCTCCTGTCATCTGGACTAAAGGAAAGGTGAACTTGCCAATTCCGAGAAGTCCCGCAAAGCCCCAGATAACCTTACTGCATCTGGGGCTTTGTCCTATAGGAAAAGGTGCATTAGTGGTGACAGGAGGGCCGGTGGGGACTGGTGCTGATGGGAGATTTAGACGGCTGGAGGTGGGCTTGTGTATTATGTGGCTGGCCATTGCTGTGACTGTCTCCCTCTTATCTCTTCCACTGAGGGGGTCTGATCCCCACCGCTTTTCTTATCTGCGGGTGAGACTTAGTTTCTCCCCCTTTTCTTTCCCGGAATCGTCCCAGTTTAGTGAGTTGTGGCAATGGCAATGTGAAAGGTGACTCTGTAGCCTTTTTTCCCCTTTTTTTCATTTAAACCAACTGCAAAGTTCACATAAAGAAGCCGTCTTTTTGGTATCATCTTTAAATCATTTGTGGGATTTGATTTCAAGACATGCTACATTCATAATATGATCAAATGGGTTTCTGTTGACCTTATCAACCTTGAGGATGGTTATAATTTGCTGCAAAATGAAACAACCCCAGTCAACGAAGGGCCGCTGTCTATTTTACTATGGTGATTTCTCTCAGAGTCTTTTGTCAGTAAGTTATTTTGACACAGGAGAAGAACAAAACAGGTAAATATAATAGAAATGCAATGATGTATAATGCTTCTGTTTGTCTTTTTCTGTGCCTGCACACACACAGGATTGTATTGCTTAAGCATAACCAGAGGGTTGCGGTACATTTTCACCTGAGAGCTGCACATTTCCAGCCCTCCTAAATAAAACATTGTGTCGCCAGGCGCCGGTAAGTGTCCCTCAAAGAGCAGAGGGAGGAAGGGCGAGGGTAAAAAGCGTCCAGGTTAAGTTGTTTGAAAGGCCCCGGGTATTAAGAGGCATTTTACACTTAAGAAGTTGGTTTCGCTGGGTTTTCTGTTTCCCCTCTTATTGATTGATGCTCAACTATCAATGCATAATAGAAAAGCACTCAGAGCAAATGCAGGGTTATGGCCTTGGGAGGGAGTCGGCAGACGAGACTGCAGCACCCCCCCCCACTCCAATGCCATTATTGGCCCATAAAGGATCCCTCGGGAAGGCCACGGTGTTCAGATCAGCACACACCAAATACCCAATTAAAAAAGGCTTTAAATTCCCTCCTCTTTCCTGGACAAAAATCAATCTGAATTCAATCTATTCGGCTAGGATTCCGACAGAGCAGGTAATTGCCCATAATCGGTCAGCTAGGTGACAACAGCTTAAAGGGGAGACACTAATACAATCAGGTATTTGCTTTCAACGCCCGTCCTGGGCCCAGGCCTTGGCTGTCGAAAAACAGGTAGAGTGCAGTTTATGTAGCCATCAGACAAAGGCGTATATAAAGTTACACAAGTCTTCTATTGTGGGGCGCTCGACAGCTGATAAAGAGATTCTGTAAAGTACTGGAGGAATGATACTTCCTAAATGACCCATCATAAAGCCGCAATAAATGTATTCAGCAATCGTCTTCGAAAATAGCTTGTCAAAGAACTGGAAATGAAATAGCGCTCATATTCTTCTATAAGAGGTTCACATTGTCAACACATATTATTAACATAATTTGCACACAATACTTGCAATCATGTCAGGATTATTTCAATGAAATTCTACGCTCCTGCTAAAGACATGGTATACTTAATGGTAGCATTAGATAAGTAGTACTTAATGGGGGTATATTACTGTACATAACCCCACCCCATCCCACCCCACCTGGCTGGATGTTTTTCCATTGCCTAATGCATGTGCTCACGTGCTGCCTTAATGTTTTTTGCTCTCAAGCAGCTCTCTGGAAAAAGGTTTGTCTTCTTCCAACATTAATTAACATACAGACGGCCGGTGCCGTCTGTATGTTCATTAAAACAGACACGGACATGGCACAAAGCTGCTACTAATTAGACATGAAGCAAACTGCAATTTTGTTTTGTTTTATTGTTTAAGTAGACAGTTTTCATGGTCATGTAGGTGTTGACATTTGACATGGCATAAACAACCCACTGTATCACTTAAAACTTCATCATTTTTTGGGGATCTTGAACACAGACAAACATAGTTTATCTGTAGTTACTTAAATACATGAATTGCCATTTTAATGCTCAGTGAAGTTTCATGGCCACCAGGTCAAAATATTGTATGGTATTGGGGAAAAAAGACACGGTTCAGATTCCATGTCACTAACGAAAACGAGTACTGCTGTGAGAAGTCGGCTAAATCTAAACCAAAAGACACAAACCACTAAGCTGAAGATTGTTATTTGTTTTTAGGGGAGCAGAATCTGCCCCGCTGGCTTTAAGTCCAGTTTGCTTGGCTGGTAACATGATGTCCAGGGGTCAGCGTGGGTCAAAGGGTCAGCGGCAGAAGGCTACGATTAATGGATCTCTCAATAAAAACGGGAGCTAATATTACCAACTCTCTCTCTCCCACAGCCTGACTTCACCAAAGTGGAGAGGGAATTCCTCGTAGCAGACAGCGCAGGGCAAACAGCTTGGCTCTTGAAATTATTTTCTGTAATGGGTCCAGGTTCGAAAGTGGAAGCGCACTTTTAATTGACCAATCAAAAGGAAACAAAGCACCAATCTTCAGACACGAAGCAGAAAGCCAATCGAATTTGTTTCATTTCCTGCTGGATCCATGGCCATTTAAGACTGTTGCACAGTACATCAGTGCAGTTGATTAGGAATATATCAAATAGCCAGCTGCATTGAGAGCTTTTGACTTTGTTGCATTAATAAGCACACTGAAAATCAATTTCTCCTCTTTTATAGTATAGTATTATCCCTTTGTTAAAGAATGAAAAATGTGGAACTGAATTATTAAAACCTAATTTAGTGATACTTCTGGTCACGTATTTCATTTAGATTTTCTTCCTGAAAAGAAAATCAGCTTGAAGCTTCTGCAGAATAAGAATACTCATACTGTAATTATAACTTCTACTGTCCAGATATGTATTTATAAGGTATGTATTTATACATGTCATGTCCTCAAAAGTCACATATCAACAGTATGACATTTATCAAGACACAGAATGTGGTGTAACCATTCTTAAAGTATCCACTGTGTGAGAAACATGGCTTAAGTAAAAGAAAAAAAAAAAAAAACATGTCTCAAGCAGCAAAAAGGCTCATACTGTGAGAAAAAAGAAATGTCCATTTTTTCTGAAGCAGTCACTGGTTACCATCAGTCAGCATGATCCTGTACAGCTGCTCTCAGTGAACCGAGTGACTGTGAGTGGCATGGCTGAACGTGCTCAGCACCATTTGTCCATAAGGTGGCGTATAACACTCTCTGTTGCCAAGACACACTGACGTTCTTATTTCTAACAGAGATTTCAGCTGTGAGGACGCCAGTCAGCATGACTGACACGTACCTCATACTGTGTCACAAAAAACACCACAGAGTCATCCAAAGATAGACAAAGTATTTTGAGTTCTTTACTTGAGTAAAAGTACTAATCACAATCAGATATATGTTAAAATACTTCAGTATGACCAATAGCTCTGCATTTAATTTTTTTACTTAGAGTAAAATGCATGAGAAATGATGCAGGTGGTCAAATTGGAGCTACAGTTACATATAGTTGGATGGTTTAATCTGTAGTAATACAACCTACTTTTAGAGGTAGATGTCTTTATTTTTGTTTGTTTTCTGTGCCATGCCCAACAATTAATTTCTTCCTAGGTAGGTTAAGACTTAAGTTAATGGACTTAGTTACCTTCCACCACTGCATAGGTCTCATAGAGTCATGAATTCCACACATTTTTGATAGCATGGGAGAGAAAACCTTGAACTATAGCATGTCAGTACCATGCTGTACCAGTTCAATACAGGGCCAACCTGTGAAAGGTAATGGTGCTATATAAATGGAGGTTATTTTATTCTAATTTATAGGCATGTTTTGTTACTGTGGAATCCAAACTTGATTCTACTCACACACAAAGATGCTCCTGTGCAATTTTTCAATACATTAGTGCTATATAACCTGTGAAAACAAATCAAAGAGGCATTTCAGCAGGCTTTTATATGCCCATTTACGCAGTGTGCAGCGACTTTGAAGCTGTGAGTGACTCAATCTGTTGCTTTCACAAGACCAGGCGCTGCGAGCAGCTTGTATTTGATTTCACAGAGAGGTGGTAAACATGCCGGTCTTTTCCACATCTCTGTTGTTCTGACACGCTCAGCTGAGACAGAGCAACTCTAAAGTGTCAGCTTGAGGATGTGGGCACTGCAGGTCAGCTTTCACACACACACAAACTTACACATCTCACGTTTCAGCCCACACTATGGGTGGATGCTACTGCAAGTGTCCCCTTTCTGGCCCTGGATTAAATGCTGATGTGCTCCATAAATTGAACTTGGTTCTTAAAAAAAGTGGAGCTGTTGGGAAATTTATGTGATTTAGATTTAGCTCTGAATTTAGGTATTTACTTTAAAGAATTGCATCTATTCTAAAAATGTGCCATAATTTAATTAATTCCTGTGGCAATAGTTAAGAAGAGTATTCCTTCAGAGGAATTTTGGTATAAAATCCACCCTAACATGTGACAAAAATGTAATTTGCAATCTAATTTTCTGCCTTTTCCACACAGTACCAAATGTATTCCTCTCTATTTTAGTCTTTAAACCTCATCTTGAGTCCACTGTAACTTCCACAAACATCATGTGATATCATTATGTAAAGAGGAAGTGATTGCACTCTCTTAGGGCTTATCATTCAAAACAATGTTTCCTTTGTCTGGTGAAATAATATAGGGCTATCAGAGCTGATGAATCCCAGGAGGTGGCTTTTATTAACTCCATCTCATGTTGATAGGTGTGATGGCACCAGTGTTTTCAGAGCGGGACGCTGCAGCTGCTGAGGCACCCGGGGTTTTCATGTTCTCACATTGGGAGCTAAACCGAGGCCCTGAGGATGTGAATGGGACAATCTCCCCACCCCACCCCCCACCCCCCACTCTCTGCCTTTCTTCTATATAGCCCTGTCAAGCCTGAAGGCCACCCTGTTGTCACAAAGTAAATCAATGTCCCCGCCCCAGCCTGACGTCCCCCTCACCGCTTGCCCATCAAGAGAAGTTGTCCACACATTGATATTCCCCCTCCTCGTCCTCTCCTGGTCTTTATTATTTTAACTAATCAGGATTGCTGCACCTGTCTGTCAATTCTGCGGGTCGCCATTCCATGCAAAAGGGAAAGTAATTAAAGTGGCTGGCAAGGCATGCTGGGGGTTTGGTTTGGGGCAGAGAAGGCGGTGCAGCCTTGACAAGATGAATTGGATACAGAGCTTTCATTAAATCCACTCCTCTCTCTCTCTCTCTTTCTCTCTCTCTATTTCTCAACACCTGAAGCCCTCTTTGTGCTCGCTCGACAGTGGCCAGGTAAGGAAAGAGTTAATAAAGCAGCGGCTGTGTTGTTTCTAATTGTGTGGATGAATAAATGATTGCTTGAGGACAGCGTGAATACTCATGTGATGGAGGCCCAGATAATTGTATCCTCAAAAATATCTGATACTGTGCAGATAGCTCATACCTTCCAGAAACATTCAGGGTTCAGACGCTTCAAAGCACCTCAGATCAAATTTTCACTTCTGGGCCCCATATAGTTCAATATCATATTTAAATGTTAGAACCACTTTCACTTAATATATCATATTGCTATCATCATTTTAGATCCTTGTGATTCACAAATTTTATAACATTTTGGACCATTGTATTCAAGCTAGTTGTGCAGTCAAAGCTACTTGAACTGCTCCCGAACAGTTGACATTTTAGACTTTGGATCATATTCAAATTTGTGGTTAAATTCATTTTGGGTTTTCTTTGCAGATCACAGCAAAAAAGTTGCAACAAATGTCCTATTGTTGTTGCTAACATTTTTGCACAAGGATGCATTTTTGGCTGTTAAAAGTTTAGTTGCCATCAAGTCTAAAAAGAAACACAAAATTTACTGAAAGGTAGAAATTAATGTATCACTGCCCACATTGCTGATTTTTCAGCAATTCACATAGGTCTGGTGTCGTGCCCTACTGATGACTGTGAGAAAAAATATTTAGCAATCAGAGCTTAGTAGGTAGAATGTGAGAATTGCACAAGATCTTCTCACATAGCTACCTGGTCACATTCACAAGAAGAAACAACAGAAAAATGGCAGCAACTGTGGATGAGATCTGCAGAGCTGTACAGGGTTTGGAGGGTCAAGGAACAGAAGTAACAACACTTAAACTGATGTATTTCTCTGATCAATGACAAAAATATGTGAATATTTTTAGCATTTTAATATGAAGACTAGGAACAAAAAATGACAAAAACAACAAAAACCAAAATGAAAATATTTCAAAAAGTAACTTTCAAATGTCCGCACATCACAACGTCTGAACTTGACCAACCATTTGGACATTTTACCACATCAGTGACTCATTCAAAATCTCTTCTTGGAAAAACCTGAACTCTTATTATGCCAGCTGAGGGAAAATGCTTTTTTTTTTTTTTTTTTAATTATTTTTAAGTGGAAAAACTCAGTAGTCAAGAGAAACTCTGTTCAAGACCGAGAGAAGTTCAACACATAAGAAAATGTTCTAAAGGCCAGAGTCAAACCTGAGTCTGTGCTGCTGTGAGCACTGACACTCCAATCACATCACCCCCACTGTCTGCACCAGTCGGGAGCCTCATAAGGCCTTTGCCTCCCTCCCTGCTTCACAGCCCCTTGTTCTCGTTCTGAAATCATTGCCTATGACTTGATTGCACTCATGCATCGGTCACCTGGTGCAATCACATCTTAAGTCATATCTCTGTTAGCTTTATGGCTCTGTGTTTCAATAACCTCCGGCTTGTAAGCACCTTCAGGTTGACACAGAGGAAAAGAAACGTCTTTGTCGTGTGTATTAACACCGCCTTGTGGGGGCAACTTAGTGTCAATAAACCCTGCTGCTGGCAAGGCGACGGCGGGCAGGAATGGACAATCAGAGCGTCTGCAGGGGATCTGCAGGGATACATAACACGGCGGGGGCTCTGGGAGGCTCAGCATCTAAGTGGGGACTTGGGGTCTTCTACAGCATTGTGGGTAATGATCTGCATTATGAAGCATCAGAGCACTTTATGAGGGTCCCTGAGAGGGTGGTGGTGGTGGTGGTGGTGGGGGCTATTCTCCAGCTCAGTCAAAACGAGACGTGACGCCACGTAACCTGCAGAATGAGCCCCCAGCTAAAGCTTTCCATTTGGAACCCTTAGCCAAAGCCTCCTGCACCGACCCTCCCCTCCCCTCCCTCACCCCGAGTCAGTGTCATCTTCACTGAAACAGGAGCAAAGTGCTTTAAAAGGGGAGATGGGAATAGACCAGGGGGAGGGTTCGGGGGAAATGTGATTATCATCAGAAAAATGCAATGAGACCAAGAGTGTTTAATGCACAAATGCACAAAAAGTGATATTTTATTACAGCTTGAAGGCTTTCAAAAATTACTGGAAAAGGCAGGAAAATGTGTCTGAGATGGAGACTCTGAAATGCCTGTTTAACAGGACATAATCGGTTTAACCCTGATGTGTCCTGTCCTTTTCACACGAAGATATGTTTCTCTGACCCCTGATTTGATTAAGTAAAACTTCATTTTGGGGGGAAAAACCACTTTGTTGCTATTACTGGTGCATTTTCAAGATGGATGAATGTGAAAAAAGCAGGCTGCATAAGACGTCTTTTTTTTTTTATGTCGCTCTCAGTTGGCTTACTTGACTGACGGTTTATACTGTATCTGTGTGTGTGTGTGTGTGTGTGTGTCTCATTTTAAAGGAGTCTCACGTTCCCATAATACATAATGCTGCAAAATGAGATAAGAGTGTTTAGGAT
Source organism: Lates japonicus (assembly GCA_033238685.1). Classification (NCBI taxonomy): domain Eukaryota; kingdom Metazoa; phylum Chordata; class Actinopteri; family Centropomidae; genus Lates; species Lates japonicus. Next base: position 8,807,861 of record BRZM01000373.1, on the reverse strand, counting down.
GACTGTGAATTACATTGACTGCAACTGAGGAACATTTCCTGATTTCATTTTACTCTTAAATGTAACAGTTAACAACATCCGTTTTAAAATTAGGATTGAAAAGAGGCCTGCTACGCCCATATGATCATCCATCATTATTAACTCAAACCTGTTTTTATCTTTCATGACTTGCTTTTATTGTAATACATTACATTTTTATCAGAACCAAAATCAAACACCCTCATGTTGAGTTATTTTTTGCAAGATCAATGAAAATTTCTGCCTTTATGATTTTTTTTTATGTTGCCATGATGTTTATAGAGCACTGATGCATTATTTTAAAAAGTAATGCATTTAATATGGGCCAACCCATTAGTAACAGGGGTTTCACTTTGGTTTGAGTCTTTAAAATTCTGAACCAAATCCATGTTTAAATAAATAATATGATAAAAACAATAATGTAAAGGAAATCCTGTTCAACCGTACTTCACTTCCTGGTCAACCAGTTAAGCTTCACACCAGTGTTACACGCCAAACATAACAAACCAATGCCAGGTATCAGAACGTGCCAACATGAAAGGAAGGGCACCTGTCTGTGGTTAATGTTGAATACCAGCCATTTTAGTGTGAAATCTGAGGGAATGTGAAGTCTGTTCCATTCCAAGATCAACCTCAACTGAACCTGTCAACTGACAGGAGACCTGAGTGGATAAGGGTTAAGAGGATTTTTAGTTTATTTTTTTGTGATCGTTCATGATAAAGTTATTTTTCAACACAATGACCCAGGGGCTCAAGAAACAGCTAACTGTTATTTAATTCTTTTCTAATTATTTTGAGATCTCAGCAAGAACAATAATGGAAAAATCTTTTTCTACAACAAGTTCACAATTATATTTTGGGACCATAAAAGAAAGAGATACAAAATCACATTCATGCACTCTCTATGTGCCACAGGAATGGGGCAGTTCCCTAACAAATACATTTAAAAATTAATGAATGAATTGTAAAAAAAAAAAAAAAAAGAAAGAAAGAAAGAAAAAAAAGGTAGCTTAAAAAATCTACAACCTCCTTTTATGTGATTCATTTGGGGATTTTAATGTCCCTTTATGTGCTGACAAAATCCCCGTAATTCTTACACTAAATAAACAATTTAAAAACATTTTTGGAGATGTTTTGGAGATGCAACACAAAGATTTCATAGGAATGCAATTCTTTTTCTGTTTCTTACTGATGGCGTGTGTAGATGCAGAGTTGCACATATAACAGGATATATTATAACCAAGTTACCAAGTTAGTTGGTCTAAATCTGGTTTCTCACAGGCCCAATAAGAGCACAAAGCTACAGTCTGTTGGCAGGACAAATAGAGAGGTGTTCCTCTGTTGAGGATTTTAAATACAGTGACATACAGTATGCAAGCTTATCCCTGTCACAGACACATAGTAATCCTACTGGAACATAATCAGCCTCATGCAAATGCCATCAAAAGTCAGAAATAGATTCATCTCAGCAAATGTCTTGGTTTTTCAATAATCAAACCCATTCTGAACTGAGACATCCACCACTTAAAATCATGACAGATGCAGCTCACAAAACGAGTGCTGCTGCTTTCAGACTGAATCCCGCCGTGGAATATCCCGACAAAGTTAATCGTAAAGTTAATAGCCTTTGCTCTGAGGCCTTCCCTCACAAAACAACAACATGTCAGAGGATGTAATCAAATTGTAATTTGAAAAGCTCCTTGAACCCCACTGAACACCACTTTGACTCCAAAATGGATCCACGTCATTTTCGCTCTGAAACCCTTCACACTCTGATCCATCTGACAAATCTCCATCTCCCCTTTCCCTTTTGTAGCTCTAATAGGTAACATTATCCCATATTAATGGTGCCGGCGGCTGTATGCTGCAGCTAGCCAAGCGAACGGGTGACTACAGATCAGCGGGGTGAGGCGGGCAGATCATTAACCATAATTACCTCCAGCTAATCCACTTCCAAGCAGTACAAAATAAACAGCCAGGCCCATTAGAGGAGCTGACTGTCAGCCTGCAAGTGGCCTGTGGCTCCTTTGGCAATGATCTGAACCCACAGGGGGATAAGAGAAGAGGGGGGAGGGAGGGGGAGGTGCTGCATGAGTGATGGCGAGCCCTTCTTCTCCTCTTCCACCTGACTGTGAGGGCGGTGGTGGTGGCGGTTGGGGGGGGGGTTATAACATGGAGGGTGGCAGTGTTGTGGCGTTGCTGGCTACATGCTGGCAGCACTGGTGCTTTTGTTTTGTTTCACCCCACCACCTCCCCCACCTGCCTCCCTTTCATGTACCCAGATGGTGTTCATTTTGACCTGCTCTGTGTCCCCCCCACTCCCCGTTCCCACATCCCATTCATTCTCTGCCTGCAGGCGATTTCCCTCTCTTTCTCTCTCTCTCTCTCACACACACACCCTGTGTTCACCCATATAATTGTGTCATGACACACGATTAAGCTCATTTCAGGTCTCCCACTTTTGTGTGCAGATGATTTATTTGCACAACCATTATTAACTTCTCTGAATTTCAAAAGTACACTTTGCATGATCTTGTGGTGATTATTCAATGACGTATTCAACAGTTGCTCAGGCCTCCTATAGTGTTTAACACGCAAAACAAACATTTACTTTAGTGCAGTCTTATTTGAGATTTATTTAACCAGACAGTAAAGTTAAGGAAAATTCAGAGGAGTACAACAATATTTTTATTTTGAAAAGTACTGTATGGTACAGCAATGACTGCTATAAAAACATCTAACACTGAATATTACTGAGGTTAATCACCTCCAAAACAGCAAACAGCAATATCATAAATGAAACAATCATAGGCTCCATTTAAATCCTAACATTCTTTACAGCTCAATTAAAAGCCACTTTGCATAAAACACATAAAGTAAAGAGGTAACAACTTACGGTTCATTTTACATCACGTAAATTACATTATATTCACTACTGAATGAAGCCTAGAGAGAGGGAGTTTGCACCAGAAACATAAGGCAGCAAGGAGAGTTTCTGAGGTAAATCATAACACAGAGGTGGATAATGGATGAAGAAGCAATAAACCTGTTTTGTCTGCTTTTCTTTTTTGCACACACACTTCGGAATGCATGGTTTTTATTGGCCTACTCAGTTTAACAACAAGCAGGACAACACGTTCAAGTATTTAAACATTCATTTTGTATGGTTTTGAAATGATTGATCAAACTTCAACAATACGAACTTTAATATTAAAAATTGACTTCAAAGATAAACAGGATTGCATTCTTTCATTTTTTTTAAAGTCATAAACCTTTTGCTATTGCTACATAGCCAAAATTAGCATTAACAGCTGTTTACTTACCAGTCAAAAAACATTGTGAGTTCAGCATCAAATTTCATTCCTTTGCTTACTAAGAGCTGCCTCCAGTGGTGGAGGCAATACCATTGATACTTCTTATTTAGCTTCTATTTCTGTCACCTCTTTTCTTCTACTATAGTTAGCATGCTAACCAGTTAGCCTGGACCTGGCTCGTGTTGTAACACCATTTTGAGATAGTGAGTCACTGTAGCGTCCAGTCTGCCTTCACTCCAACATGAGAGAACGAACAAGTAGCGCTGCCCAGAGGACGTATTCTAACCTCTTCTCCTGTAAATGTAACAATGGCTGAAGCTCTTGGCAAATGATTATTATCACCACTATCATTGGCTATACAGTAATGACAAAACTTTCATATAGCACCTTTAATCGGCTACAAAGTTGCATCACATTCTTTTTAAGGTTTATCTGATGCCATCTCAGTTGTCCTGACATGTCAAACAATGCCCATTTAAAATGGCTGCAGGTTAACACAGTACTTGTCTGTGGCTTCCTCTCCTCTGGTAGTAGAGATGACTTTCATCAGACATTTTACATTTTGCATGTAGTTGACTCTCTCTCTCTCTGACAGTGGCAGCGTTTTGCATAAAAAAGGCCGTGTTAGGTAATCTCTATTGCTGACTAATATAACACTAGTGACGGAACCCACAGTCATGGTTTTACATTTGTTGAGTCAGGTAGGTCTTTCCAGGGGAAAGCCCACACAGGAAATGACACCTATTATGTTTTTTGCAAAGCATGGTGTGCTGTTGTTTTCTGTTGTGGTCTGAACACAAAAATGTGTTAGCATGGGCAGCATCATATAGGTTATGTTTTGGGTGTATTTTTTTTTAACTCATAACATGTGGTCGTTGTATTCTGCATGACAGGTCACCCGTACATTTCAGCAACATTTGCAGACAATGCCTTTAAGAGTTTATGTTTTTCTCAGTTGCCTAAACTGAATTTTATCAAGTATCACTGGGAGCGATAGGGCAGTTGCACTGGAAAAGATCCAAGTCTATTTGTCTTCACTCTTGGCTCTCTTTCAGGTGCTTATTGCAGTTTTCCTTCATGCTCTTGATGTCTGTGCATCTGATGAAATGGGGGCACTCATCCAAGGAGCAGCTTTCAGGCGGAGAGATGAGGGAAGACTCATCTCTGTGTCTCTTTGATGTCTGTGAACCTGCAACAGCTTTCATCATCCACCGACTGACTGGTCACCAGCTAAAGAATGACACATTAATCTTGTGTTTGATACAAGCTGATTATATTATTTCTGTTGTGGTTTTGGTTAACATGAGATGATTGGCTTTTAAAATGATACAGAGCGTCAAACTGAAACAAACCTCACCACATCATCAGCGGCAGCCAAGTAACTCAGAGAGAGAGAAAGCAATGGAAATTTAATTTCCTTGCAATTAGAACCTCTCCCTCATAATGAAATCTGAAAGGGGATTCTTTGGGCGTTGTTCATTATTTTCTTTGAAATCGCAGGCTTTTGACACAGGAAATTCAATTCATCAGGCGCTGGGTAGACTTCATTTTGAATCAACGGGAAGTGAGAACAGCCCTGCCAAAGGCTTTTTAATTCACTGGGAGCTTGCGGCTGACACACTCAAAAGAAAAAAATAAATAGATCAGAGATGGAAAAATTCCAAATGCTAACCAGTTGGGCTAAAGTAAACTCTTATTGTTTAGATATACAGAGATAAAAAATCCTTTGCAGGGATTGCTGTAAATGTTCTTTGATATCTCACTGAAAACAACCACAAAGCTACAGAGACATTAAAACTCAGTCAAAATAAAGATCAAATAAGACTGTACAGAAGTGTCTGTCAGTGCAGTGTGTATTACAACCACATATATTGTTGTACAGTTGATGTTTTGACATGTCTCCTCTTGACACCTCCTCAACATCAAGTATTGCCGACACACCCCAGGCCAAACAACATGTAACTGTGCTTTATAGTTGTTGACATAATTTACATAGATGGGTGAAGGAGGCCACAAATAGCCACACAAAAAATGTAATAAACCATTTCGTTTAACTGAAAACACATGTGACACTGTCTGAACTTTCCTCTATGAATCAAAACAAACACTTAGACTGATCTTTTCTTTGCTTGTTCTAAAATTGAGAAATGGTTGATGGTAAAACTCTTATGAGACTTTTTAATACCACCAGTAACAGGAGGTGCTGTTCTCTGTGATAATGCCTTGTATTCGTTGCCTTTAACTTCTACATTCATCTCCAAGTTCACTTAGAAATGATTATCTTAACAGTTTTTATTCAAAGTTATTTTCCTTATTTTTCTCAACACAAGTACAAAAATATGCAGAGGGAAGGAGGTCATTTGTCTTTATCCAAGTGCTGTTTCAACTGTCAAAAACATCCTCTTGGAACAAATGACAGCTTCTAAAATGAGGCAGTTGTTTTCCAGTGACCTTACATGGATGTTATACTTCTGCTTTTGCCATCAATCACATGTGATACAGTTTGCTAAAACTGTACTTAGAGAAAACATATCTCTTCCAGCTGAAATGTCCTTAAGATCAAAACAAATACTAAATCTAATTTTGACCAAATCTGCCTGCCAGCAGTTTATGGGGCAGCTTAAGAAAAGACAAGTGAGTCTAGCCAAAGTTAGCAATCAACCCCTGCAAATAAATCGCCTGACCGGAGGAGGGAAGACAGATAAACTGCAAATCAGAGATCAGGTTCACTCGACTTGAAACGCAGCAAACTTATTGGGTTTCACCAACAGGTGCATTTGACTCAGATTTCCAAAGGGTTTCCTTTTATTTTGAACAACACCTGCTCTTAACTCTTGTAAACTTTTTTTTCCCCCCAGATCAAGTGATCCTGTTTCCAGCAGCAACCCAGAGCAACACTAAAAGCCACCCAACCCAAGAACAACCGGGAAACATTAACCGGCCGCTCCGCTACCCACTAATGGATCGGACCCATTTCATCAGCAATCTGACATCTAATGAATATATATTTTATCTTCCCGTGCCAGTTATCGGAATGTCCTCCCCGTTCCGAGAAATGGCCGCCCTGGGACTCTTTTGAACGGACCTTTTTTCCTTCGACTGGCACCTGTACGCCAATCACACTCGCTGCAACCAGCCCACAATCCTCCCTTGTTTTTTCCTCTTCCCTCTCTGTCTTCAATATGGTACGTGTATTAATAATTCATGGCCAGTTATTAGGGCCAGTTCAATAGGAGATCTGCTGATGGAGGGTCGGTGCTCGCCTAGCGTGCCCGGAGGGATGCTGCGTGTTGTTGTGTCAGCCCCCATCTGCCAGAATGCAATAAGGCAAACAATGGAGGCCTTGATTTCCACCAGCAGGCCCATAATCTTTAAATGGCTATTAGCTGAAGAGTGCAACCAGTCAATAACCGACAAAATCCTTTTAAAAGCTTCTCTCCCTCTCTCACTCCTTCTCTCTCTTTCTCCATTCCTCTTAATCTCTCTCTTTCTTTCTGCCTCTCAGTGTCTTTCTTCTTTCTTGTTTCTGGTCAAATTGGGACACAGTTGCTATGATAAAACTCTTATCATGACAGCAGTGGCAGGAGGAGCCATTATCAATGGCAGTGGCCAAAATGAGAACAACTGAGGTCAACATCCATTTTCTTACCATCTCAGGAATCAGTACAGTCCATCAAACCACATGTTGATGGTACGTGACTTCACATGACTTACTTGGGCAGGTATTGTTGACCTCTAGGTTCTCTTGTCCAAACTATTCATATTCATTCATTTTTATCTCATTATTATTTTCCCATGTTTTTCTCAATGCCAGAGCAGAAATACACAGAAGGAAACTAGTCACCTTTCCGATGCAGATTCAGTTGTCAAAAGAATCCTCCAGCAGCAAGTGACAGTGTCCTGAAAGAAGACAGTTGTCTCCCGGTGACATTGTATGGATGATATACTTCTGCTTTTGCCATCAATCACATGAGATGCAGCTTGAAAGAGATTGAATTACTGTTTACAAGGATGAGATTAAATTGTTTTTAATATACAATGTTATGAAAGCAATAACCTTTTTGATGGCCGCAATCATATCCTAATAAAACTGATATTCATTAGTGTCAGGGAATATTCCCTGCTTCCAATCTCCGCAAACTAATACGCTACCTGAATCACAGTGGCTGGTACACAAACAAATCCTGATGTCTTTCACGGCTGACAAGGTAAACAACACATGCTCTGGATGAACAGCAGATCACTTACAGTGCAGTCTTCAACAGTCAGGAAGACTGACCTCTGTGTTTTGATTAGAAACAACATGCAGAGGGGTAAAAAAGTCAGATTTCTGATGTTCTGTGTCACAGATGATCATCTTCACATCTGCAGGGAATTGATATGGAAGTATACAGTGAATACTTGTGTTAATGTTTCTCTCTTTCCAAACTCAGTGTTTTATGTCCATTACAACCCCCTGTGACCCCGTACTCTGTTATGGAACAAAAGCTTTGCATCCACCAGGCTTCACGACGACACTGACTCTTACATTATCAGCTGCTCAGTGATGGAGGATGGTGCTACATTTCAGCATCAAAAGCTTTAAAAGCATCAAGCCAAAAAAAAAACACATATTTCCATTTGATGTTATCATTTAAGTGTTTTCCAGTACTTCATTGGATGTTTTTCTTTTGGATTTCTACTCTCATAAGCCAGCTCGCTCACACGCATTAAGGAATTTCACTCTGTGACATTTAGGGCTATGTCTCAGAGATAAGTTAGTGCTGGGTGGGTGGTGATAGAGGTGGGTGAACATTTTCTTAGTGTTGTTGCAATTCCTTCTAGTCACCAATAGGAGTCAACAAAGGTCAGAGTGCAGATTACTTAAATGCTGTTTCCCCTAAATATTTTGAGTACCAAGCGCTGAAAGGTGGCTGCTTGTAGTTTCCTAGTGTTTCAGTGTATTCCATTAGTGTGTTTTTATGGTGGAAAGAAAGCAATATAATCCATCCTTAATCTTCTGTCTGTATTCTCTGTGTGTTATAAACATTCACAGTTTTGAACAAAATGTGCCCACATATGTTTTCCTGTCCAAACTGTCTTGCACAAGAATGAAAGTTTTGTGTTGGAATATTTACCCAAGCTATGCATTTAGCCACATGTTTTCACAATATGATTACTTTAAAGGTACATACTATACAGACAGACATACAACTGCATGTTCCAGCACTCACATCTCTAACCAAATATGGCTCTGTACCCCTCATTACTGATGGTTCTTACAGAATCAATCATGGCTTTCTCCACACTGTCCAATACTGCATAAAAATGAAATAGTGCAGAAAACAATAAACACACTAAAATGCTCGCTGACAGTCTCATAAATCACATGACAAAATGATGCATTATGAATGCTTCAGATCCTTCCAAAATGTTTCGTAGTTGCATTATGTATTACTATGTTGCACTAACACTCATTCACTTCTCCCACAGTCTGCTAAAAACACACGACAAGTCATGGAAGGAGCGAGGGAGTCAGTGAGTCAAAAACATCACCTCAAACAGATTGACATGTAGGTTACCGCATCGTCACACATCAGCACGGGTGTTTTGACAAGCCAGCGTGACCTCTGTGTTGCACAATCACATGATCACAACCGGTCAGTTCAAAGGTCAACGCTAATGGATGGTGTAGCAAGGGAAGCAGCTTTATGTCAGGGTGTATGTGGGGGTATATACGTATGTTTGTGTCTGTGCTGCAGTTTGAAAGCCATACTCTCATAAAGACAGGGAGTTTCCTGTTATGTGGCAGTTTGTTTGATATACAGCATCATATAAGAAATGACACTGTGGACTTTTAACGTGGTATTTTGTAATGTGAAACTAGTTTGAAATGATTTTTAGGATCCTAACTCTGGTATATGAAATAATGGATCACATGGTCAATAATTCTTTTTTCCAAAATTACATTTTGACACATCAGTCTATCTTGCTGAAGACGTAAATGTCATAAAAAGAAAACAAAAGAGACAATCAACCAACAAAAACACGAAAAGCAGGTTTTATATTCTTACAAAGTACTATTGTACACTGTCCAAAAAACTACGTGCATGCCTGTATGTGACTTTACCACATGTGCTGTTTTATGCTACACCACACTCATATTATATTTAACTATATTTGACTTTATCCCATGTGAAATGTGTTCCATATGATAAATTCACACAAACCTGTTCTCAAGCCCTGTCACTGAAAAAAATAAAATACAAATAAAATAAAAAGAAATAGAATAATGGATTAATTATGTGATGAAAAAAAAATCTTTAAAAAGAACTGCTGACAGTTGATGTTGATTTGTTTTGGTGCCCTGTGTATAGGGAGACTATCAAAATAAAAGTTCCCATTCTTTGGTTTTGGTCCAAGGCCAGCACACCCACACAGGAAACACAACATATTAAAGGCTCAGTCTACATAGGAAACACCTCCATATGTGCCCCATCCTACCTTGTTCTCTCTCACTCTCCCATTAGTCCTTCCTTTCTCCCCTTCTTTCTGTCCTTATCTTTTCCGTTTTTGTTGCTAACTCACTTTCTCCACCTCTGCTTGTTCTCTTTCTCCCTTCTTTGCATTCTCCCTCCACCTTACACCCCCCCCCCCCCCTCTCCTCCTCTGCATCCCTCAGTATCCACCCGACAGAGAGTCATCCATCTTCATTGGGGAGACACATGTGCTGTTTTGACAGTAAGGGCTCTGACGGAGCGAGAGGAAGGAAAGCAGCAACCCCATGACAGCAAAGACACATTATCGGTGGGAAAACACATCCGACCATCAATTACTGAAGCCCATCCAACTCCACCAACACTTTGGGTATTAGCTGTTGTCACTGCCGTCTGGCTCAATGATCCGCCATCACTGGAGAGGTGTTAAATCAATCCACTCAGTTAATTCTCTATTAGTCAACGCTGTGTGTTTGATATGGTTCAATATGAAAGGCACAGGCCCTAAATGGTTTGTAGTTTTGATTTAGATGAATACTCTGGTTGGAGATCTTTTTTTTTTTGCCTGCTTAACCACTGAGGCTTTTTTTGCTAACTACCCTGATTTTATTCCTGTTTATTCCAAATCAACTGTGATAGCTGCTGCTACTGGAAATAAAAAAACAAATCACTTCCTGTGCAGCAGAAGAGTTTTTGGAACAAAAACTTGAAAAGTTTGAATCACAGTTTGTTTTACGTCACTCAGCCTTTGAGATGAAAATCATCATTTATCCATTTGAAAATCTTGTGAATTATTACTTTGCTGCCTGACCATTCATCACATTAATGTCCCCCCCCCCCCTTTTTTTAAACAAATGACAGTTTGATTGATAAAAGACAATCAATCTGATATGAGAAGCATCAGCAATGTAACTGATGTGGAGCTGGATTTGTTTGTAATTGCTGTCAGAGGTGATCTTAGTCAATGTCCTGCCATTTGGAGCCGTATTACTTTGACCTTAAGATGACAGTTCAATTAAATATAGTGTCTTCAGGCTGAGAGGATGTGACAGGCATGTCCATGACAGTTGCCATAAGGACATTAATGACATCGCTGCCAGTCAAACTGTCACTAGTCTCTCCTCTGTTGCTTTTTGTTGTCAAGGAATTAAGTAAAAAAAAAGAAAGAAAACCTTTGGAGGAGAGTCAATCAATCAATGTGCCTATAGTCACAATTCTGATTTTAGGAGACAAGAGAAATGGCGGCTAAGTTACAGGTCAGAATTTAGACAGTGACAAATTATTTTAGCTCTGTACTATGTTTGAGCCAATCTATGTCAAATCATGTACATTTTATCAAACCATGCGACAGTGTTTTAGAAGTTATTTGTGTTTTTGCAGTGCTTCCAATCATCTGTTGGTTTCCATTCATTTCTGTTTGGCATGAAAGTCTTTTAAGAGACTATTAAAGCTTGCTTGAGTTGCACAGTCCATCACAGTGAACATCATGTCTGCCTCGATTTTTGTCAAAGTTACATTATCAGTATGAGGTAATGCAGTGCAGATGTTTCAAATCAAATCAATCTGCTCTTAAACCTCATTACCACACAATGATAATGTAACACTGACAAAATTAATGTGGACTTCATGTTCACTATGATAGATTATACAACTCAAGCAAGTTTAGTCCACTGACTCTGCTCCATGTAGAGAAACAAATGGAAGCCAATGGTTCAATGGGTGGGAAAATGGAAAAATGAAAGGTTGCATAGTGGCATGTATAATGGGAATTATATTAAGTATATATGATTTGTTGTTAAGGAGCAAAAGCACAATGTTTATTTAAGGTCAGTTGAAGGTGGTCATATACAACATAGAAAAGGAGGAATGGTCCTTTTAAGTGTTTTTCCAAAGTTTTTGGACTGTTTAGCAGGAGCTGTTTTTAAAATGTACATGGATGAAAAACTCTGAGTGGAAATGCCAGGAATAAAAATAAAAAGGCCACAAAATTCTCACAAAAAAGCTTTAAATACTCAGCTGGTGAAAAGGTTGCCAGGTAGCAATTAGCAATACACCTCGGGGCTGCTGTTTCCTTCTATTTTACTGTACACAAATCACTCAGAGACTCCACAAAAAGGCCACTGATTCACATTTTATTTTGCCAAAATTTCAGTGTCACTTAAAATCTTTACAGCATTCTGATGACAGGACTTGTGAATACAATGTAAACGTAAACATTAAAGCTAAAAATCTGCATTTTTTGTTTTTATAATAAATCCAAAGTGCTTGAGTCTACATGATACAACAACCAGTGAAATGTGAATGACAAACTGCAGTGTATGATGTAAATGAATGAATGATAGTTATCTCCAAAATGAAGATAGCAGGTCCCTAAGGTCCTTGGTTGACAAAATATTAACATGCTGCTTCATACTAAATGAAGAACCTGAGGTACAAATGAGAAATGAAGGCTTCACGTGAGGCCTACAATCGCTCTGGATCACCTGAACGCCTCTTCATATTTTCACTGGTATCAGGTTGTAAATGCTGATGCACTCATGCGTTCTGATAATGAATTTACTCGATCTTCATCTCCATATAGCCTGAACGCGTTTCACAAAATGCTTCCCTGCCATCTTGACATCATGTAGATCGCAGTAATCAGTCTTTGATTTACTACCAAAATGATCCTCTGTGATTTTATTTGTGCCTAATGTTGTTTTTAAAGTTGTCACATAAATCAAGTCGAATCAAGAGGAGGAAGAGGTGATTCTCCCTTCCTCCCCCGTGCATTAGCTCATCCTCCTCTTGCAGACACTCTCCCCACCCGGTGCTCACTTCCCGTCTGTAGGCGCTTGTGCCGGGACGGCACTCGCTCAGCGCTTCCTCTTGACGACCCTCTGAGGTACGTTTGATGTCAGCGTGAACAGCTTGTTTTCCTTTTCTCCCTCGGATTCCCTCTCTTGCTCCCTCTCCCTTCTCATGCTTCTTATTTCTTCTTTAGTCTGAAGTGCCATCGCGTTATTGGATGCAGGTTTGAGAGGCCGCGGTTCCAGATTGATGGCCGCCAGGGAGCGTGTCCGTGACATACAGGCCTGAGAAGAACCACAGAAAGAGCTCCTCTCTGCCCCCATCCATCATCCCTGAGCCCTAATCACCCAGTGATGGAGAACGTACAGGATGGAAGAGGAGAGAGTTCTGGATGACAGACGTGTGTGTCTTGCACAACAAAAGCAATTCTGTGTTCTGTGAGACACTTTCTTCTCAAGCTTTATTTAACCAGGGGAGGTTTGTGGAGAAAAGATGATCTGTCTCAGTATCACTGCTCATACAGTTAAGCCCTCATCTCACAGGAATAACATCATCTCAGAATGCAAAGTGATCTGTAGTAATTGTAGAGATCATCAGTGATTTCCTCTTTGTCTTATCTGCATTAGGTACAATGATGTACTGATATATAAATACTGAGCAGAGCAATGACTGCTAACAGTGTATGAGGGTGGTTTTTTGCAGTTTGTAGTGTAACGGGTGATGATAACATGCTAGAGTAACGACTTTTACAAACACTGTGAATTACTGCTCTTTTCCAGTGAGAACTCACAGGTCAAAGTTGAACTATGACCTGAGGGTCTGCTGAAGCCACCCGGGAGATTTGCATGAATCCTACAAAACTCCAAATTCCAGATATTGGATTACTGGAGGCTTGCTAGCCTGTTCAGACCATTGTGTCCACTGAACATGACTAAATAAGCCAACCCACTAAAGTTTGGAAGTAACAGAGCATCACTGGGATTATGTACTGCTTTCCAAGCAGCTGTGTGAGGAATGTGTGCTTACTTGGCTGCATCTCTTTGGCTGAACTGTTGTTGGTGATTGGAAATACACATACAAACAGAGATACAGAAAAAAAGTTAAGATAGGTTACATATTATTAGATATTATACAACATACAGTATAGTTGTTAGTGTGTGTGTCATGGGACAACTTAAAATATATGTCTAACTAAAATAAATGTCTGCAAGTGTCCCAAGTATCACAGTGTTTTTCCACGTCTGTAAAAAGCTTGCATCTATGAGTGCATGCATTCTACAGTATACACAATACCCAGTATAGTATATATACTTTACATATGTATGTGAACTTTGCCAGTTATGTCAGTCATGCTTCTGAGTCACTTTATCTAGTTTATCATCAGACAGGCTCACATGAATTCTCTTCCATGTTGCCGAAATAATTCCAATCCAATAAATAGTCCTCTGATTGCGTGAAACTGTCAAACTGTCATACTGAAATAATCTCACCTTCTTATCAGTGGTTCAAACAGAAACGATTGAGCAATTCACTGGAAAGATTCTGCAGCTGATTGGCATCAAAAGAAGAAGAATCAACTGAGCTTCTGTAAACCTCTAAACACCTCATCACTGTCAAAATAACAATTTAACACGTCAGGAAAGACCCAGCAGTTTCCAGAGAGAGAGGACCACATGTTCCACACGAAAGAATACGGCTTTCACAGCTTATTTAAAATCCAATAATGGTTTTGAGTTCATTAAATCAATTGCATTGTCAAAGCTCATGTCACACAATTCAAAAAGGAGGTGAAACAACACACGTACACACTTAAAAAAAAAGTGCCCCATCAGCAAATTAGCCAACAGAAAACTTTTCCTGCAGAACATCAATCAAACCAAAGTCTCTTCCCACGTCTTGCCTTTATTTTGTTATTTGTCACCAAAATGATTAATAGTCACTTAGCGTATTATTGCACGGCATGCTGCCACGGCTCCAGCAATTACACAACACTTAGCTTCTCAGCTGTCAGCGATCCATGCAGGGAAGAGGATACTGCAGGTTCACGTGGCAGAAGAGCAGAAGCAGAGGTTAATACACTCACAGAGACGACGTGTCACTTTCAGCACATCTGTTTTTCTGACAGTGTTTCCATCTGAGTTAGTCTCTCTCTCTCTTGCAGTTCAGCCTGTGTCTTTAACAACAAATATTAGCCCAAAACTGTAAAATGCATGTTGTAGAAATGCAGATTACTCGAAATGATAAATTACATATAATAATGGCAAAAACACAGTTGTTATTGATGAATTATCTGTTGAAAAACAAAACAAATGTCAGCTATCAGATGAAAAATGTCTCCCCTTCTTCAAGCATTCATCAAGAGGACAGACGGTTTTTCCTCATGGTTTGAAATATTTAAATGCATTGACTACAGTTGCAGATTTATGATGTGAAAGTCTTTTGACCTACTGATATTTTAATTTAATTTGAAGGCTGTGAATTTCAGCCTCATTTAGACTAAAACATGAGGACAAAAATCTGTGGTTGCCTCTTAATTGTTTTGCATGTCTATGAAAAAATAAAGCTTTGCAGATGAGTGCTGTATAAAAAAACATGACCTCATTTAGTCCGGCCATTATCACTGAAGAAATGCATAGGCTGTTATTCCAGGTAGGACTGTGCCTCGTTTGTCAATGTCAGATGAAAGGTTTTTGCAAGACAAAGACCCATTAAGAGCTCAGACTAAGTGTTCCTTCTTTCAGAATATTATATGATAGCCATTTGTTTTCACTGTCTCATGTAGTAAAGATATGATTGACTCTCATCTCAGGAGGCAAAAAGGTTTATTTCCGAGCCCGGGCTGAACTGCCAGCATCAGTTGTTAATGTAATGACCCATGAAGGCACGCCAATCGCTTCATCAAGACCCAAAACACACAGCGTACCGGTATTATTAAAAGGTTTTTCATTCTATAAAAGTAAAAAAAAATTAAGTTCCCCAAGACATTTAATTTTTTACAATATTGTATTACAACCTGAACTGTAGTGTGATGGTTATTGGGTGCTGAAAACGTGCCAGGTTTTTGGCTGCACCAACACAACCATCACAACTTCTTCCTTTTCCCCAAAATGTAAACCTTTTGACACAGTTAAGGAGGTCCAACACAAGTCACAGATGGTGTTCAATATGCTTACAACATGGGGCTTCCAAGGAGCTTTCCAAGTGGCGTGTTGCTGCACAAGGTGACTGCTTTGAAGGGAATCAGGTATAGTTTCTGCTTGTTATAGATGTGGTCTCTGAACTTTCTGATTCCACCTTGTAATACCAAAAACAAGGTTTAATTACATAGCTGTCTTTTCTAATCATGCAACCTACTTGCAGCAGTGTTTAAGTTACATCTAGTAAAACATTTAAACATTTGAAATATTTTGCTGCATCCCTTCATCTAAACGTCTATGTGTCCTCACAGTGAAACAGCACAGCATCACGCCCTTTTTCTTTTTTTATTAAGCATTTTACAGATTGGTTTGTTTGAGCTTGTTTAAGATGGATGGCTCCTCTCATTCTTTGTCCTCATAATAAATTGTGTTTATTTTTCAACCTGTCAGCAGTCCTTTAGCAGAGAGAAAAAATAACATCAATTTCCTACCTGAGAAAACTGTTCGAGGTTCATATGAAATTCTCACATGTTTGTATTGGCCTCCAGAACTGAGAGAACAACATGGAAATCCCCCTCTTTAAGATTTCATGTTCCTCCTTCTTTCCGCCCTCTCTGCTGGCGTCGCCCATTAAAGCACTCATGCTGTTCACTTTATCATTCTTATGACCCCCATCTTCGGCACTGGTACTGAGGCTTTCCTCCCCCTCTGTCTCTAATTCATCATCCTTTATAGAGACTAATAGGCTAGAGGTGACACCAGGGAGAGCCGCCGATGACTCCTGGCTGCTCAGATCCACTCAGAGTGAAGGGTTTTCATTTGCCTCCAAGACACGGTGGTATTCATTTGTTGCAATGGCACCCAATTTTCTCCTGGCTTGGAGCACAATACTCTGTGAATCTTTACAAGGCCTCTTAAACTGAGATGTACAGCTCGAGTTTAGAAGTGCTCTATGATGTTGTTTCCCTCCTGGTCGCCTCTTACTGTTAATATTACTTGTTTCATATTAAATGGCGTGTATTTTATTTTGTAACTGCAGGATACAGTAGGATGTGTGCAACAATGAATTTATAGCTTGCCTTAATGCAAACTTTAAGAGGCAGACTGGCTTTGAGGCAGCAGGCCGGATATTGAGGAGAGTATTCTCATTAGAAAAAAGTCGGCCATTTATTGAACAGCTCAAAATGACTTAGGACATATTATGGTGAAGTTCTAAATGTGTCTTAAAGTTAAATATGAAATTTCAGTCTGCAGAAACCTTGTAGAGTGGATGCAATTGCATACAAAGTCAACTGAAGAATGTGAGTGGATGCTAAAAATGATGTATTTGCTCTAGCTGGTGTGAACCAAGGTGAAAATGTCCATGCCTGATGCCTGTTGAAGATTTTTCGCTTGACTAAACAATACGTGCATAATTAACCTCCTGAAGTACCTGGAAAGTTTTTAGATCAGCTGTCACACAAACACACACACTGTGACACTCCACACACACTCGTACAATGGTTGATGCATTTGTTCATTTGTAGACTAAAGACAAACATGGACTGCATAAAAACTCCAGCTGTGAAATCCATGCAAATATGGTGAAGCAAATATTTGCCTTGCATTCTGAACACACAGGAAAAAAGGAAGCTGCTGGGTGGATAGATGGGTTTACAAAATGTCTCACCTCATTAATAGAGAAGTTTTCTTGTCCTGTTGCTCATCAGACTAGTGACACCAAACAACAATGTGTAAGATCAGCAGTAATAAAGCAGTTAAGACACCATCAACCTTCCTATTAGTATATTTTTTTGTGTTGACAAAAAGCTACACATTACAAAACAATGGCATACTAATAATTACTTAGTCATTATAGTTAATAGATGCTCACAGGTGACATGAGTCATGACACATCCCCCAGTGCAGATTTAGATTAGTATTACTTTAGATTTAGACAGACTGCAGACTGTGAATTTATCAGACACAACTTAAAGCGTTCTATTAGTCATATTCACTGAGGTGACTCCTCAACCTAAAGAGCTGTGGTCATGCTTTGAAGTTGAAACCAAAATAAACAGAATGTGTACTCGGGCTGCTGATTATGTTGCGCAAGCAAATGCAAGTAGCTACAACTACTGTTATTCTGTTTGTTCAGCTTGAGAGCAGATCTAACCATAATAAAAAATAATGACTGAATTCTTCAAAAATTGGTTTTAATCTACTGACCACTCACAACACTGTTAACCAACTGCAGCTGTGGTAGTTCCTTTATGCATGTTTGTATTTGTAGCAGGAAATGAAGCTGTAGCTTTGAAAAGATGTAGCTAGCTATCCTGTGCATGCGCATGCTGCTGCAACTAAAGCCAAAGAGGTTTGCACTTACATACATACATAAAGGCTGTGTATATTCCATTATAAATGGACTATGTTTAAAAGATGAATTCATAGTTCTTGTTGGTCTCCATGTGGTATCTCTGTATCCCCCTAGGTCCTTACATGGTCATCTATCATTCTGAATGTTCAGAGCTTCCTTTTTTTAACCTCTGCAAGACCCTGATAAAAAAAAAAGTACAAATCCAGCTTAAGTTTATGTAAAGATTGCAGTTTAAATGATAAAAATGCAGGTAGAATTAAAGACTAAAATTGTCAACAATGGGTTCTTGCATTAATTGGAACCATACACCTCTTCAAATTAACTAATTTAATAATTTAAAACCAGCACTGTTACACTTTGTACTGAATGTCATCAGTTAATGTAGTTTAATGAGCGTGTTTTGCAGGAGACAGGATTAAAATATTCAGGCCTCTCCCCACTGTTATCTAACCTTCCTCCTCTACTGTCTATGAATTTTTGTCTAATATTTTATTTTGGCTTTTGTATGACAAGTTGTTGTCATTCGTGTTCTGCAGATGTATTCAGATGTTACTGCAAACATCAGACTGTGACACAGAGGAGTTGGTGTAAGTGCAGCTGCAGGGGGAGTGAGTCAGATCCTTATGTGCATGCAAAGCACTTAATTTCTTAAGGCTGGAAACACATAAATCTTCAGCAACCCAGTGTGGGGGGTTCAGTGAAAAACAGCTAAAAGGGAAATAGCACATAATTAATATTTATATTTTTATATATGAATTTGTTTATCATCTCCAAGTTGCTGAGGAGACATAATATTGCAGGCTACTTAACAAAAGTAAAAAAAAAAAAGGCTTATAGGGTGTGTATGTATTTCCTAGTGTCATTTGTTTAATCCACAGGTAGACAATTAGCTGGGCGAGCTGAGTTATAGATCTCATCATCTAAATAAATGAGAAATTATTAGGTGAATTAACAAGGCGATGATAACATCATTTACCCTTCCCAATTTTAGACAACGTGGGAAGAAGATGCTAAATTACTCCACTCAGAAACCGCTCATCTGTTAATAGTATTTCCAATAAAGGGTAATAACGTTTGATTAACCAGGACGTGCTTCCTTCGGGGAGAAAAATATTAGGTTGA
Source organism: Lates japonicus (assembly GCA_033238685.1). NCBI lineage: Eukaryota > Metazoa > Chordata > Actinopteri > Centropomidae > Lates > Lates japonicus. The sequence continues at coordinate 8,788,648 of BRZM01000373.1, read as the reverse complement.
GAAATGTGTTTATTCTTAAACCGAATAACGAGGGATATTTATCCAGGCTGGAATGCCGGAGAAAAAATACAGGCTACCAGCTTTTCTTCCGAGTGCTGAGCCACTGCTTGTAAACACGAGCATTAATACAGTGAAAATATATACCGCCTGAACTATAATTTGATGCTTTAAATGCCAACCATTTGAATTATAAATGTGCCATAAAGCAGAGTTAAAAATAACCGGTGTAACTGTATCTACTGTGTTTCAAATGATGTGGAACATTTAACTGCGGTCTTTGGAGGCTGGCATTAATAGGCTACTTATGTGCTTCTATTTCTCCTCTCTGTCTTTCTGAGCTTTCCATGAGACTAAAGATACTTCTGAAGAGGTCTGTTATAGGTGTATAATGTCAGCTTTCTTTAAAACAGCCCTGTGGCGCATCTAGCTTTATTTGGACTAGATTTGCATTTTGACAGCATTAAATAGAGGACATTTTAGGCAGAAATGTACTTGTCCTATGAGACTATATTAAGTCAACTTGACAATCTCTGACAGAGTGTGACTTGTTAATCAACATAAAAGACACAACTCTGCTCAGAAGTGCTCCATATAAGACAGGCAGGTAATCCAACAATCTTTGATGCTCCTTGTTTTATCACTCCCACTCCTGTTCACTAAGTAGAGTGAATATAGATTTGTCGACTGTATTATTAAGTGATGCCACACTGCAGATTTAAGTGTAACAAACCACTTAGTTATCTCTTGATTCCACTTAGGGCTGAGCTGTGCAACTGTATCGTCAGGCAGAACTTTTGATACTGGATGATTCAGCGAAACACTGGATAAAGTTCAATGAAAAATGTTTTACTCTTTTAAAAAATTATTTATTTCTTCAATAGCTGCACTGTTAAAGCCTGTGATAATGACAAATAACAAATGGAGGTCTGGTCAACTAACTAGAACACTTTTTAAAGTGGCTCTGTAACTTTTGCTGAGCAGCAGCAACAGCGGCCTCTGCAGCTGCAAGTTGTAATTACAAGACACTGGCACCTTAAATTCTGTTGGGCTCCATGTCTGTGCGGTTACGGGTGCTGGGAGCAGCGCTGGAAGCAAACAGCTCATGTACCGAAAACAAAGCCAACCGGTTGCTCAAATAACAAACACAAAATTCATCAAAGGGGTTGATAAATGAAGGAAAGAAGAAAGTGTTAGCACCTTATGGAAACATTGCTTTCTTGCAGAAGATCATATCCGCAGAGACATTCGGGGCACAAAGTGGGAATGACAGAGGAACCATTCTCCCTGTTACAAGTCTATGTGTGCCATCAAAATGATTTTGAAGCTGTTTTTGCCTTCTGCTGTTTGATGCTAAGAGTTGCATAATGTTGCTTTACGGTTAGATGAAGACTGTGGGGAAAAAGGAAGGGAGACAAACTGGACATCTGAACAAAGTCTGATGCACCATCTCAACCTCCACACCCTTCATCTCTCTAGGTAAAGGGCTCGCCACTTACTTTAGCATCGGATGTAAAATCGTGAGCTGAAGAATCATCTATCATGAACATAAATCCTAGGATACTGAGCTGAACTGTGAAGTTGCATGACTGCAAAATTAAAGTATCCATTAAGTGAAGCAGTTTTATTCAATTAATTACTTGTTAAGAGCAGGTTTTGTTGCAGGTTGTAACAAATATCCTCTACTGATGGACTGTCTCAGTGAAATCTCAGAACTCACACAGACCGACTCAGTAACTCAGACATGAAAACATGTAGACAAACTGTGGCCCCTGTGAAAGGGGTCAGATCTCAAATCTCATGCAGATGATCTCTAAGCAAAACTTCCCATCTGCTCTGCCATGCTGCCCTGCAGTCCCAAGAGAGTGCTTAAACAGACTGTCCAGAAATTAGTAAGTGCAACCAAAACTTGCTCGATTGAAAAGATAAAGTTGTCGGATTGTCTGAGGGCAATGTCTCAGTTGATGCCAAGACACAATGAATAAAAACAGACCTTGTGCATAATTTTGGAGCAGATTTGTAAAAAGAGTGTACTCTCAGGTTCAGCTGTCAAATACGTGCATTAATAAACAAGAACTAAATGTGAAAAATAACTGTAACACTACTGCTGAATAAAGTGCTGACTCTTAGCTATGTTATTTACTGTGTCATGCAGATACAAGTCCCACCCACGTGTACTTAAAGTACTGTTGCAGGGGTGAAATGTTTGTCAGATATGAACGTAACTTCTTACAGATAACATTGAATTGCAAGCTAAAAACTTTGTCTTCTGTCCCAAGCTGAATGAATTTTGTAAAAACTACCCAAATAAAAGTCCCCTCACTACAACATGGGTAATTTTCACAAGCTCCAGCATACTTGGAAGATATATTACCACTGTAGAGAGTTTACCTGGGGTAGAAACACCCCAATTTCCCCAGGAATTATGGATTCCACATGATTTATGTCCAATGCCAATGTTCAGTTCCAGTGCAGCAAGTAGTTAGAAGCAAGAATGTAGAGATTGGGGTGGTGGATAGGTGTGAAGTGCATATGATTTTCATTCAGGAAATCTGAGTTTGCATTCACGTAACTGTTACCATAACCTTTCCCTAACCTTAACCATGTGTTTTAGCTGCCTATGCTTAATCTTGGTCACCTAGTGCAATCACATCTTAAGTCAGATCTCTGTTAGCTTTATGGCTTCGTGTTTGTAGCTTGAGTTTCTGGGCGATACACTTGCATAACGAGCTGAATGTTGTAGTCAACATGCTGACTTCAGTCCTCGAAGCATCTTTGTGCTTTTTCCATTTCCAACAGTTACTGAGAATGAGGTGTATTTTTCATTGTGTCCGATATAAATGTAGCTAATGTGTCAGTCATCCCTATATGTCCCTTTAAACATCTACACAGCTCCTTATGACACCATATTTCCTGTAATGTACACCTCATCCAAACTCTGCCACCCCCCGTTTCCAAAGTTTGGATCATTGATCGGTAACTTTGACGCCTAGGCCCTGGTCCCCAGCCAAAAATGATAACTGTTCATATGGGACGATGGAGCTAAGTGCTAAATCAATGGGGCCAGCCTCTCTGATGTGGATATAGCGTTACCGAGAAGGCCAGTGGCCCGAGGTGGGGAAGATGTTTCCCCGGGGAAGACTTTTGGAGACACACCACCACCGCCAGCTGAAACTCCAGTCCAGAGGTTCATCATTCACACGATCAATTACAGCGCCATAGCAAAGTGCTCATTTTGGAGGAGTCACGATTTGTCTATCAATATCCCCTCATGTGGTTTAATTGATGTGTCAATGATTTATCTCACAGACAGTGCTGGTTGACGTTCATCTTTGTTTTGGTTGTGTATGCCATCACTGTGGTCCTAAATTAGGATTGTAAGGAGTTCTGGCCCAACTTGTGCAATCGCAGAATATAGGGTATACATGTAATTACCCACATGTGTGAATAACTGAGAGTGAAAAGTCAGACAAAGAGGCTGAGAGAGAAAACAAAACAGAACCCAGTGATTTCGATTTGGTGCTGCTCCACAGCTGCAAGGTGTCTTATTAACATCAGGACACTTCGCCGTCCACACATTTCCTGTCAGGCTGACACGTAAGCTCAGGGAAAGGTCATTTTTCAGCTTCGGTTTCAAATTAATCCCCGCTTTTGCAGCCGTGCCTGCTTTGCGACTGGACCGCAAAGATGATGATTGTGATTGGGGCTCACTTTGGCGGCTTGGCGATCATTAGGGCCGTACGGTGTTGTTCTCGGGCACGGTAAATTAGCTCACCCCGTCCCAAATGGACATTACGCATGCACACAACGCCAAACCGCGCTGTCGGGGAGGAGTCTGGGCGATGTTGCTGCCACATTAAGTTGTTTCCATCATTAGGCTCTTGCTTTTGCTTATTTCCCTTGTGAGTCATGTGTTTTTGTTTTGAGGGATGTGTCTATCAAGGTTGGATGTGAGGCTCGACTGTACTGTTACTGGTTCTGTGTCAACGATTATGTGTCCCACTATATTTTTTTTTAGTTTTCTTTTGTCTCTTTAAATTAAAAAACAAATCCCCTGAAACGCATCGATGAAAATGAGGATTTAGGTTTCAGACAACATAAGCATTTGCCAAATGAGCAATTTCTCAAATAACACCACAGTATTTGTAATCAGCCCCGCTGCCAGGGTCTCTGTCTCTTACTGTGATAATGGTAGCTGATATGGTGGGTTCATATTAGCCATAGCATCTATTCTTCCCATTGTCTTGATTGTAATTGTGTTTGAAACAAGATGTCAGGCAGGACACAATGCAATGCAGGTCTTAAGCATTCAAACATTCAACAGTGGTTTACATAAAAAGAATAAACTCCATTCATCTTTGAGAAAAATATTTGAAGCCATTGTTCTTAATAGGAGGTAAAAACATAGTGCAGAAAATTTTTGTTTTGTTATTATTTTAGGGACGTTTCTTGAGTCTGTGTGTAAGACTTGCCAACAAATGCAAGCAGATGTATCCAGTCCCTGTTAACGACGTGTTGTAATGCAACATGGAGCTATTTCTGAATCAACTCTGGGATGTTTACTCTCCGAAGGATTACAGTTAACCTGCTACCCGAGGAGCCCCCTCCAACAATTCAGCTCTGGGAACATAAGAGGGCTCTAAAGATGGGGCATCTCGCAGGCAGACTGAGCAGTTGTGCCTGGAAACCTGATAAAGCGCCCCTCACCCAAAACCTAAAATACCAGTAGAGATCAATAGCTGCAGCATGTTATCTATTGTCCAGCAGAAAGAATTGCTGGTCCCAGTGTTTCAGCCAGATAGATACCCAACTCATCTGCAACAGATCTGCACTACGTCTCTAACAGCAGTCTAATGAACACGGTAAGCATAGTTTTGATGAACTGTGGGTCCAAACTCAACTAAACTTGAAAGTGTGTTAAGGCGAACAAATATGGACCGCAAAAATTTACGTGTGAATAGTGGCAGACAAAAAATTGCTTCATGTTAAAGGAGTTATGTGTAAGTTATGGAATCACTACATGGCCAACGTTAGCATTAACAGCAGAATTCAGCATCAAACTTAATTCCTTTACTCACCAAAAGTTGTCTCCAGTGGTGGAAAACAACACCAACGTCAACTCTGGTTTCACTGCCATTTCTATCACTTCCTCCCTTCTCCTGACGTTAGCATGCTAATCAGCTAGATCAGTCCTGTTTCATAACTTTCCGATAGTGACTCACTGTAACGTCTAGTCTACCCTGAAGAAGCAGCTCTGCTCAGACAGCGTATTCTAACCTCTTGCATTGTAAGTGCAAGGATGGCTGAAGGCCTTGGCAAGCAACTATCATGACCCGTTCCTAGCAAGATGTTTTGTCAGTAAGATTTTTTTTTTTTTTTAAAGTGAATTGAATTGTGCTGGGGGAGAATTTGGATTTTTACCAGATCACTTGGTGGTGCTAGAAGAAAAGCCAGATATCTGTACAAAATTCCATGGCAATCCATTTAAAGTGGAGCAGAAAAAAAATTGGGGGTGTTGAGCTGGAAAGCATTGTAGCCCACTCCTCATCTTTACTAAATGAGCTGCTATTTGCATGAAAGATGCCAGCTTTTATAAAGGAAAGGAGGGAAGAAAGGAAGAAGACTGGGTGGAAAAAAAGACAATATCTCAGGTTCTGCTGCAACTTTGATTCTTTTTTGTCAATCATGAGTCTGACAGTGTTAGAGGAGTTAAACACTAAATCGGTTGAGTAAAAGTTTTGTTTGTTAGATATTTCTGGACCGACCAATACAAAATGTCCCACTAGTGTCAGTATTTATTATTTCCGACAAGACATTTCATATGTGGTTTATAAAACAACTAAATCTCTTTTTGTCACTAGAAACTTAGAGATTGCTTAAACTTTATTCAAACTTCATGAGGATAAACACAATAAACAGATTTTGTGTGAAATGCATCTTAACCCTCATTTTTCATTAACAGAAGTAATAAAAAAGAATTGTATATTAATGTTTATATAAAAACTGCTGCCCCACAGATCCCTCAGAGGAGAAAAAAATGCAAATACTTCTACATTTAATGAGTATCCTGTCATCTCCGCCTTTTCTAAAACAATATTGAAGACACAATGAATTATTTTCCTGTTTTAAATAAAGAAACAGAAAACATTTCCCTGTATAATTAAAAGCTGGTCTGCAGCCTCTGGGCGTCGCAGACATCGGCTCAAACTGTGAGAAAAGATGAAAAACAGATCCTGCATAATCAACAGTGCCTTCTGTGAGTCAGTGAAAGTGCACCTTACTCAGACGCCTGTGTGGAATGCATTCTGGGTAACATGCTGTCTAGCCCTCATGTCCGTCATCTTAAATAGCAGCAAAGACAGAACACTTGTGGAGCTCTCTGGCAGATTTATGGGCTGTTAATGTCTTCCCCCTTCGCCCGCTGTATTCCTGCTGTTTTTGTTTTGACGGTGCTCAATGCAGGTTATGATTCTCCAGGCTGACTCATGTCCAGGCCTGTGTTTTCTGTATGGTCCGGCGTGCAGGATCTGGCGGCAGGGGACAGCCAACCCCTCGGGGCGGTGGGGGTCAAGTTTAGGGAGACGTTTTTAGCAGATGGTGTTTAGAGTTCAGTCTGTCACTCAGGAAGAACAGAGAAAGAGGAGAAAAGACACTTTATGGCATTAATTGACTCGTGTGTGTCTCATTATTGACCCAGCTCCCCCCTCAAACGATCTCCTACTCATCTCCAAAATGAGACACTTAAGGTCAAAACGTCAGCAAAACAGTCCTTAAATACCACTTATTCACCACTCACTTAAATATTGATGATAACCTGAGTGGCTCGGCCCAGGTCTCATTCAACTGGAAATCAATTCTTTTACCTTCTTTTGCAAACCACTGAGAAGTAGGCTACTCATTAATTTTGTAACTTAGAGGTAATTTTCAGTTTTTTCATTAAATGAAACACATTATCTGCTGAAGCTTTCCACATAACGTGACCATAGAAGATTCTACAGCGCATCCAGATCTGTGCCTCGACACAGTCCTGTCTCTCGGCAGGCACTTCCTTTGACCTCATGGCTTAATTTTTGCTCTGACATGAGACCTTGTATAGACAGGCGTGTAACTTTCCTTATGTCCAATCAATTGAATTTACCGCAGGTGGACTTCAATCAAGGTATAGAAACACCTCAAAGATAATCAAGAGAAATGGGAGGAACATGAGCGAAATTTCAAGTGTCATAGCAAAAGGTAACATTTCTAAAATTGGCTCTGTCATTACAGGCTACAGAAAAGAACAACAGACAGAGGGAATGTAGCAAATATCTTCACACTAAAGGAATCCAGTCTCTGCTTTGCTCTCTAACAGCATCACATACATTTTTTTTTCAGTCTCAATCAATCACCTGTTTTGTTGGTGGTGGTGGTGGTGGTGGTGGTGGTGGTGGGGGCCATCTTTGTATCTTGATGTTAATCAGATAAACGCTACATGTTTTACACTGGTTTACCATCCCACATTCATGGCAGCTTACTTGTATTCTAATGGTGTAATTATTCAAATGTTGATCGAGCCACTTGGGTAATTAGCATTTTTGATTGCGACTGCATTCGCAGGTGAATAGAATGGAGGGAAAAATGAAAGAACAGTCAGCCCAAACTACATCTAGACATGTTATTGAAGATTATAGCAGCCACAGAAAATGATTTTTATAAAGAGAGACATATGTGCAATTTCGTGAATTTAATTACCACTTTAAACAATCTTTCTTTCTTTAATGATAAGGTTAAACTCTATACCAGGAGAGCAGGTTTGAACGGTGCAGCTGAGGGAAGCCGCAGTCTTTAAGTGAGAGGGATCAGATTCCTGCAGTGAGATAGCTTGGTGAATTGAGCCGTGACTTAAGGCACCCCTCTTAGTGTACCTTTTTCTTGCTTTGGGAAAACATGTCTGTTGAAACAGTCAACAGAGTGCACCGACACACGGTGGCCTTACCCTGCGTTTACTCAGATTACCCCATATGGACGCCTCGCCACATGGTCCCCTCGGCCCTCCAGCAGCAACCACAGCTCCCTGCCCTTGAGAGGGACAGAGGATATGGTGAGAAGACGCTATATGTGTGTGTGTGTGTGTTTGGGTCTGTCACATGTATATGGGTTTGGATTTGTGGGCCTAGGTTTAATCGGTCTCTCCACCTCTTAGGATATGCTCACATTGCAGGCAGTCATGCTAAACTGCAATGGAAGTGGAAAATGAAAACGGATAAACCTAAGTTGGCTCTATTCACACATTAGCTCAATTGGACATTGCACAGACTTTGTACTTGGGAACTAGCAGTGTAAAGTCTGTTTAATGTCCAGTCCAGACATTTGTGTTCTCACATACAGCTCCTCCGGGTAATGTCTAGATAAGTTCAGGACTGCAGTGCATGTGTGAAACCAGCTCTACATCAACTGATTTTTTGGCCACTTGGGGCCATGCAGCAGGCTGCAAACACAACATATGATATTATCATGTTACAAAGTTGATGTGGTGATGTGTTACCTAACAGTTACCCTATTTACACATACAGCAGTTACAGAACATCATGAGTATTTATTCTGGTATCGTGTTTCTGGCCACCTGATGAATGTCTCTGCTTTGGTCTCCACCAACTCCTGAGGGAAACATTTGTCCCTTCAGCTGCTAAATCTCCTCCACTGTTCAGCTGCAAGTCGCTAAGTATGTCTGTCTGCTGGGCAGTTCATGCACAGTGGGGTTCGCTGAAAACAGGTGCCTGCTGCAGCTACTGTGAAGTTCATGATACAGATGCTCTGATTTGTTTTTGTTGATTTGCCTCTTACTAGCTTTTTCCTGTGCTTTCCTCAGCATCTCACACAGTTTTTGTCAGATGATAGAGTTGAGCAGTTGTCCAGCAGGAGGATCTGATGAACTCAGACACTGTTATAATTTCATTTTTAGCACTTTAGGAATGTTTGACCTTGAGCAAACCCAGCTCAAGGTCTACTTACTAGCTTTTTTCTTGGGCTCACTTGTTATGGAGCTGTTGACAATGATGATACTCTGATGTTTCAAGCATTGATGTGACAGTTCAGGGTCTTCGTATGTAAATACAGGCTTATTATTATAATGTCACAGTTGATACTATTTTGCCCTGTCCTCTACAAGTATGCAGGCTTGAGTCTTGAACAAAGTACCTGCATGAAATAGGTTGTCATGACAAAAAAAATAAAATAAATAACATAACCATTTGTTTTGACATTATCAGGTTTCAATGTATGTCAAGGCCATGCAAAGATCATGAATGATACATTTAAAAAAAATTGCAAGAAAACATCTACAGTGTGCAGTTACATGGTTCATGGTTACATGATTTGCAGTTATGATTCTGGGATGGCAGAGACAGAGTTGAAGGGTGCTGGATGCTGGGGGTTGGTGCTGATGGTGGTGGGGGTATGATGAGCTGTAGTGCTCATCCATCAAGACCACTTACACGCCATAGGATCTGCTCTATAGCTGAGGGGGGAAATTAAGTTATAGACCCACATCTGCTGATACCCGCTGGTTCATTAGAGGATCTGCCTGCTTAGGCAGCAACTGTATGGCATTGAACACACTGTAAAAAATGAGGAGTACGCTACCAATATGCAGCCTATCCTTAGTAGAAAAAAAATACCTGATTAAATTTCGATATCTGTGAAAATAACAGAGGTCAAGCCCAACAAGATGTAACTTATTTACCTCATGTCCTTTGAAAAATATGAACTTAATACTTGATTTAATCTTGACAACTAGTTCTTTATTTCATGATATAATCATAGTTTTTTTTCATCATTACTTCATTATAAGAAAACAATTTATTTGCCAGTAAATAAACCTTCCTACACGCTATGTGAATATTACCCTTGTTTAAACATTAATCTTGTAGGTAAAACAAGATGGCATGGGTAAGGCGAGACATTTCTTGCAGCACATCTCTTGAGTAGCAGAGCTCTTTGGTTTAGGAAGGAGGAGAGTGGAGTAGAAAAGGAGATTCAGAGTTCATTTTAAAAGAGGCCACTATCAGCGTGAGTCCACAGCCCAATGTGAATTAAACTGATTGGATGCAATTGGTTTGGCGCTCATGTTGCTGACATTGACAGAAAAGTTAGTTGGCTGTTGTTTCAATTAGTGGAGGTGGGGTGCTGAGCGATGGGAGCCGGGAGTCGGCTGAGGAAGGAGACAGCTGCTTTTACTTATCTTGTTATGAGAATTTGGTTGTATTGAAGATAATCATGTATCAGTGAACCTTACTTACTGTTGCTGCTTGGCAAACAAATGGGAAATTAATGCTGCATTTTGCTGTATTTGTGGTGTTTCCTTGTATTTCATTTCATTGCTGTGAATCACATATTTCATGTGTACTTGTACAACTAAGCACAGGTATGCACCAAAAAGAACTGGCAACTGGCCGACTGAGAGCCATAGTGTTTACCACCAGAGCAGACTGAACAAACTGGCCAAGTGTTGAGGGAGGGGCCAGGCTTGTGGCATTGATGAGGTGATGAGTAGCAGGTGTGTGGGAGAACTGGCGGAAGCAGGAATCAGGTAGCCACACACAGCAAGACAAACACACAGACAACAAACAGGGACAAACAATACACAGAGGGGAGGGGAGACTGAAAGGAAACGAAAAGGGAAAGGAAGGTGGAATCAGCCTAACTAACATTTTTTAACGATCAGAAGCTGGGCCACAGTGTGTAATTCTGCAGATGCACACAGGTTGTTGGATGAGACTCTACATTTGTTAATTGATGACATTTTCATTGACAAATTTAATTTGTGTCTGGATCCCTTCTTTCTGTGTTCTTTGTTGGTGATTTTGCACTTTAACAACAGGCTACAGTTCATCCATGGGTGACCATTCGAATATTCAAATGACTGAAAAAAGGTTGAGTTATTATGAGGGAGAAGTAAAAACTGTGTTGAGGAATACGATTGGTTTCTTTTCATAAATATAATCAAGTGTGATTGGTGTCTCCCTACTTTTAATTGGTTTTCAGCACTTTTTCCCCCCTGCAGATGAATGAGAGTGTGCGGTTTGTGTGGATTTACGCACTTGAACTTCTGTACTGTTTGTCACTTTGAAGTATTTTTTGTGCTGAGGACTCACAAGTTATTCATTTATTCTTCCATTCAACCAAAGTGAGAACAACAGACTTCTTAATTGAAGCCACATGTTTTAACAGCAACAGCTGAGATATAGAAAATACAATATAAAGAATATGGATGAACAAAATCCTGTTTGCATCATATTTGCCCTTGCGTTTATTCAGGAATGCTTTGCTGACTATGCTTTCTTACTTTTTGTACAGGAATGAAAATACTTGAAGAACCCTATGGATCCATCCTCATGTTTCTCCAGACTGTGGAGCATTTTTCAATTAAGCATTTCATTTCTGACACTTGAAGCAAAGCCATCGAGGCTTGAAATGTATGAATGATGGCACTTAGTGAGAGACTACTGTCCACACCCCATTAACCACCATCATTCACGCAGTAGATCGTGGGATTAGGGCAACTCATGAGTCAAATGTGCAATTCAACATGTCTTCCTCTGGCCCCTATCTCGTCTCAGTTTTGAGCTCTGCCGCGGCTGGAGATGTGAGAGCCGGAGGATGCAGGCTGCTTGGCTTGATCGTTCCATAAGGGTACTTCCTTCCTAAGTATTGCTTTACCCCTTATCTAGATTCTTTAGATTAGCCAAACTGGAGTATAAACAACTGTTAAGAGGGGAGACCATTGGGTAAGATAATCTCAACAGACTAAACTGATGTATGTAAATTTACCTTAGCTACCACTTAGTTTACAATACTACTTGTTAAACATGTCAAAAAGTATCTATTGACTCTTATAAACCCATATAAACTTAACAGACTCTCAAAGCAATAATCAAAAACAAGGCCATCGGTCGGGAGCTTATTACAACCCATAGGTGACCTCTGGCGGCTGTAGTCATTTGGCAAGAGCAAAGGAGGAAGTCAGGTGACGTAGTGGAAAGAGCGACAAAGTCTGTGTTAGGAGGAAGTCGGCATGGATGGATGGGTCAACAAAACACAGGACTTCCACACAGGAGACTGCTGTTTGATTCCTGTGTGAAACGGATTAACGTCGTTTCTTTTAACCATGACTGTTCCACAACCTACGTGTTTGTTGTAACCATGATGACAAAGGTCTTCTAACTCTAAGGAAGTGTTTTTTCTTAACCAAACCACAAACTTCTCCTAAACCTAACCAAGTAGTTTTTGTGCCTAGACCTAATCAAACCATGACCGTTCCACAACCTTAACTGCGTGTTTATTATTGTAACCATGGTGATGAAGCTCCTATCAGAGGCAAGGGACAAACAGCCTTCCTGGTCGTTCAGGTCGGAGGACTTATTGATCCAAACTTTATCATTTGTTTTTACAATATATAATGTATATGTCATGTATGTCAACATGCATAATGTGCATACAGACATTTGTGTTTAAAATATGTCATAAAGGTGTTCATTTAATTTATAGTGCCTTTGTTAGGTATTCCTGTTATTGTATAATTATTCGATGTGTTCTCCTTTTGACATGGAGGAGCAGCGGCTCTGCTTGCAGCTCCCTCCAGATGTCTAAGCTCTGTACAGGTGTGCCCAGCCACCTTACAGAGGATCTGCTTTGCCTCTCAGCCCCAGCTCACTACAACGGTCTGGTGCAGTGTCCACATCACTGCTGGTGCTGCCAATCTGCCTGTCAAGTATAATTATGACAGTCTTAATGTCTGTCAGCTCTCAACCATGCATATGACAAGAAAATAACAAAAAAAAGTCACAAATTAAGCCTTAAACTTATCTAATGTTAGCTAATCTTTCCACCCAGTGAACATGTTAGGAATACATGTCACTGTTTGTGCTGTTGTTGCATAATCCATCACAGTTTTGTGAAGCTGTGAAAAACAAAATGAACATCTTCCTTCAGTATAACACAGCTGTTATACTGTCAGCGACAAGAAAAGCTGGATCAACCGTCTTCAGCCTTATCAGGAGAGATCAAAGGTTTCATCAGTATTACCATCTTTACTGTTAATGGCCATTAACCTGATCCCCCCCACAGCATCCGTCAAGGTGAGGGTAATGCAACTCAAGCAGTAGATCAGAGATAGGCCGATGAATGAATGAATCTGGGCCGGCTTTATTGAAAGCAGAGCCATGGTGGTAGTATTTGTATTTCTCCAAACACTCTCAGCTTTGTCCTGTGATTATTATGGGCTGACATCAATGGTTTGAACTCCATATATCACCTGTTCAGTGATGGTGGCTGAGGGCGTTCTCACACGCTGTGGAGGAGACATCCTGTGAAAACCAGATCTTTATCAAGGCTCTATAAAAGTAACAAAACTGCAACGGGTCAAACTTATTTCCCTGTTGATCGAAGCAAATGTTAATGACTGCAAATCTTGTCCTGTTCATGATGTGTCGGATGTACTCTTATGAGATTCTTGAATTTATGTTTGACCCCTGTAGGTTTACATGCTGTGTGATGATTGTGAGAGGGCTTAAACAGATGTTTTATGTAGTTGTTCAGTGTCTAATTGTTCTTCTTTTATATGTTGTGTTTTCACTGAGGAACCATGGCAAAGACAATTTACTGTCACCTGCAGAGAGACAGACATTAAATTTTTGCTTATTCTATTTCTAATTATTCCTACATGGAACATTTGGAATAAGACTGCCATGTAATGCAGTTTCTTCATTACTAAAGTTTTGCACCAAGGTGAATTTCGCTGTTGTAGTACTTTAACTAGGCAATATTTTTCTGTAAAATTACACCCAGCTGGGTGTCCTGCTTGGTAGGCCTTATCATGTGATCACATGACAGCACTACATTCATGTCAGCCTGAATCACAAAGTGGGGCTACAACAGAGATATGTGCCCCATTCTTACTAATTGAAATACTGTAGACCCTATTGCCCAAATGTAATTATAGCATCAAGGATGGGCACTTGAGAAAACAGCAAGAAACAAATTGAAATTTAAGAGTGAAATACAAACTGTCTCCAGCAGTGCATGAGTGCTCATGGTGCCCACAAGACTTGGCCTGGAAAGTCTGGTATGTGTAAAACAAATCATCCTGGAATGTTTTTATATCCATAGCAAAATATTATATATTACATATGTTTATTATTAATTTGGACACTTCTATACACAGCAGATTACATCTTCATAACAATTAAGATCAGTACATTTTACACTTTATGCTATAATACATCGTTTCCATAAGGCTTATTTGTCTGAACATGTCTTTGTTGTTTCTCATAGAAACAGAAAAATGATTCACTTCACTCATCCACTGTTCTTTATGGTAACTATCCAATGGATTACTCTCCTTTTGGGAGATTTTCTTAAAATGGACATGTCTAATAAAGGTACCATCTCACCAAGTACAGATGTATTATTAGTAATTTGTGGTTATGTTGAAGTTATGCAGAAAATAAGCCTCTGTGGTGTATTATTTTATGATTATATCATTGGATTATTAATACTTTACTGCTGGAGGTGACTGAGGTGGATTTAAGTTTAACTACTTTATTTACCACTGGTTAATTTAATCGCTAACAAAAGCTAATTAAAGACCTCCGGTAGTTGACGTCACGCAATCCCGGCATGCAACAGTTGAAATAAAAACGCCGCGGGAAAGCGCGCTGTTCAAATTGCTTCCAGGTATATCGCTGCTAGCAGCTAGCTTAACTCTTTGCCGGCTGTGTTTATAAAACGTGAACACGGTGGATAGCTGTTTGCACCGGGATGCCAGACTAGTCGGGGACATGCAAAGGAGAGAGAGAGCATTTTATCGGATTCCCAAAGATCCTGAAAGACGACAGAAATGGATTACTGCCATAAAACGTGCTAGAAGTGAGCAGAGGAAAACGCAACTACGGGAACCCACAGGCAAGGGATTCTGCTCATGTAGTGATCACCTCATATCAGGTACAGAATCCAGCGCTTCCTAACGCAAATATCTTGTTTATTTTACATGCTTTTATAACGATATCTGACAATTCTATTGTCATAAAAGGCATTTTAGACCTATGCATTGTGGCGTGGAGGTGACTATTATTATATATATTCATATATATATGTGTGTGTATATATATATATATATATATATATATATATATATGTATTTGTACTCCTCCAGGCTATTGTAGAGTTGATTAGATAATTGTAGATGTCTTGATGCTGCAGGTGTGGAACATTGTCCGCTCCCACTGTCTCAATACTCGTGAAAAGCACACTGGGGGATTGTAAGGGTCAGTAGTATTTATTCTGTCAAATTTTGCTATGTATCATTCAGTTTCTGCGGATTTAAAGCGTGAACTCTGACAGCTGGAAATCGGCGCTGGCATTGTTCGTTTTTGCTCAGGCCTTTCCTGCCAGCATGGCGATGTAAACCGACCAAGTCACATGACGCCTTGAGCTCTATATGTTCTGTGTGCAGAAGATAACTGTTAACTAGAGCTGGAGTGGAGTAAAAGGAAATTTAATACTGAATTTAGTGTAGATTAATATGATAGAAACATAAAAATAAGATAAATAAAAATAATAATGAAGTGCAAGTACCAAAAAAGCATACAGAGCAGCATTTAAGGTACTTAGGGTGTAAACTGTATATTTTCTTTACACATTTTACTCCTGACATTAAAATAAAAATCAATCAATCAATTAAATGCATTAAGGAAAAAAGTGCGTAATTAATTCTAGTGATTAATTTCTTGAACTGTTACCTCTCGCTGACATTTTACTAAATTTCTGTGCCCAAGTGTAACCTTCAGGAAGATTAATTGCCACAAAGGTTAGTTTTAATTGTGCGAGAATGACGAGCACTCCATCAGTGGAGGAGCGTAATGACAGCTAAATACAATATGTAGGCTATATCAATACACTTCTCCCCCTGGCACTGGTGTTGTGACTCCCCTCACGTTCAGAAGCTGTCAGCAGGTCGGCCGCAGGGAGCTCAGAGTGCAGATGACAGGTGGAAGAGCAGAGCGGCTGCGCTGGAATGAAAATGGCACTAGCCTGGACAGCATGGCGACAAAACGTTTCAAGAGGCTGGATAGTTCAGAGGATCCAGGAAAGAGATGCTGTCCAGACGCCTCTTTTCTGCCTTGGTTTAAGTGTTCATTCCATGAGTCAGTGTGTCGATCAGTGGTTGTGAGCGGGGGGAGAGGGAGGTTGCTGTTTTTCTCTAGGCTTCTGCTCGGGCAAGACAATAGTAGTTGGGAATGCATCGATATTAGCTGAGGCCCTCTGCGTGCTCGGACATGCTACGCAAAGTTCAGCAGTGTCCCACTCCTTCTGACTCTGCTGCTGTGTAATGTTTGTGTATGGTTTCCTTCTCTGAACCGCTTAAGTAACTCTTGTAAGCAGTTAAAAACTTGTGCCTGCGTGTTCTTGTATTTGTTTTTCTACAAATCCTCAGGGTTTGTTCTGATAAAACATAATTACTTTGACTGATATTAACTTTACAAACCGCTAATAATCTTTTGGAAATTAAAACATTTTGATTCAGACACAACCTTGAGACAAAGTCAGTTGTTGTTCTGAGTTTAATCCCCACAACACCTGCTTCATCATTAAAATAAAAAGCAGCAACAGGCTTTTTTAAAGCTCTGACATAAATTAACTTGCGTCCTTCTTAATAAAAGCAGCATATCTGGTTTCCAGAGGACTACGACCTGTTGGGACTAATGCATTTTCCTCCTGCTGGAAGGCCGTGCTGCAGACGAAAAGAAACGTTTCACTCAAGCTGTCGAAAATGGCAGCCGCTTCACTCCTTCTTAATCCAGATATTTCAATCTTGACACTTTTATGGGTGGACAGTCAAAGGAGAGTAGAAGTTGCACTGCCATGGAACAAAACAATCCTCTTAGTTACAGTAGCGAGGAATTTGGCCACGGCCAAAAGACGCAGATGTGGAAGCTCACATTTCAGATGAGCGCTAATACACTGATAGCCCCAACAAGCCTCTGCAGCAGCTCTGTGCGAAGGTATTTGCCTCACCTTCCACGGGCGATCAAGTTTTCGATGACACATTAACAAATTTCATCTTCTCCTCAGGACTTTTAAAAAATGGATCTTTAAATTGGGAGACATGGTGAGACAGCTGAAATCTTGAAATAGCTGACAAGTCTGCCATGGCTGTGTGTTTTCACCCACCTACGGCGCCCTCACCACTAAAATCTAGTCACCACAAGTGGATTGACCTCGCTTTGTAACCAGAGACGTAGTTGTACTTTGGAATTCACAAACTTTCATCTCTGCAGTCAAAACCTTTCATCACAAATGGCTCAGCGTCTTGATCTGCCGTCAGTTATCTGCCAGGAAAAGTAAACACGAAACAAAAAGGCCCACACTATAGGGTAACAGAGACGCAGAGAAGCATTTTAATTATGGGAAGCTTGTAGACGCTTAACGTGCTCAAGAGATTCTCAGCTCCGACCTGTGAACAGATAGAGACAATGGTGGAAGATGTGTTCAGATCCTTTAAAAAGTAGTAACACCATCATGAAAAAGTTCTAAATACTAATGTTAGTATTCTCTCATTTTAGGGCTGTATTAGAATAACATGACACAATCATATAATTCCACTAAAAGGTTGGCACTTTTAACAATTTATATGTCTCTTAGAATAAATCTAAATAAATATAGATTATTGTTAGTCATATTTTATGTATAAAGTGATTTTTAATGGAGCTTGTTGAGGTGAAAATAATAAGTATTAAATGTATTAAGGCATTAGGTTTCATAAGGTGATCACACATGTGATATGGCGATATGGCTTTGTATATAAAATGTTTAAAATCCTGTAAAGTCACTTGTTACTTTAGTTGTTGACTATGATTGTTTTGCATTGCATTTACTGTATGTACAGAAAAGCTGTGGGAATGTCACTTGTCTAAACATTGAAACTACTTATGTTTAAGCATGAGAGTTTTGCTCTTGACCCACTTTGCACTTTTTGTTTGTCTTCAAGGTGCAAGGCATTGTGCCATGGTTTTCATTGGCTTCGCTTAAATCAGTGGATTTACCCTTTAATCTTTCCATAACACTGCAATTTCACTGCAAGTTTAACAGGGTCTTGAACAAGGCACAGTCACGTCCTCATTTGTTTTCAGCTTATTTCACCCAACCTAGTTTGAACTACTGCATACAAGCAGCTCACTGCCTTAAGATTCCTTCTCTTCCCTCTTCCTGTAAAAGAGCAATCATTTCTTCATTAGCCTTTTATTTGTTTCTAACTGTTCCACTTCAGGGGTAACACACACAGTTTATTTGGGTACTCTTAATTACAAAAGGGAGATTGTGTGCCCTCCTCGCTAAAATGAATGTCTCTCTCAGCCTCCCAGAGGGCAATAGCAGCTTAGAGTTGGACTGTATCTGATTGCATTTTCCAGGATTGATGAAGTTATCGAAATACTGACCAGACTGACTCGGACCTTATCTTGCTTGTATACGGCTGTGAAGTCTTTAACCTGTGTCTTTCACCCTTGAGGTGAGGAGGATTAAGAGGAGAAATGCCTTTATTTCCTATTTGTTAGTTTTTGAGATTTTTTTCCTTTCGGAAGAGAAGCCTGAGGGCTGTGAGCTCAGTCACGATAAATTACATTGCGGTGCTTTCTCTCTCCAGATAGCCGTTCAGGAGGTATAGCTACCTTCAGGATCTTTTCATTTTTCCTGCCGTTATTAAACACAGTGATAGAATAGGCTTCCCCTAGTTGATTCAGAAATGTCAGGGTTGACAACGGAAGAAGAAATATGGTTTGCTGTCTGCACTTTACTCAACATCAGGTTGAAGACGAAAACACTTTTGTAGGCACAAGTCAGCATCCTCACATGCATGCACACAGAAATCAGAATCATACTGGCTAAATTTAGAACCAAGAAAGTTATTTGCAGGTAAATGTGAGAGTTAAACATTTTGCTGCTTTTGGACAGGGCCAAAAGCCAATCTCTTTTAGAAAGTCTCTCTAGGTAAGCTAACTAGCTGCTAGCTCCAGCCATGTATTTCCTGTGTGAACATGGGTGGTGGTTTTATCACATTTGATTGACTGTGGCCCGGCTTTGTTGACTCTTGACTGGTGCACATACGTATCGTAGGCCTATCCCTCACAGGAGAAAAATTATTGAGTCAAGTGTTTCAACTTGACCTATAACTGCATTCACATTTTGACTACTAGGAGGGAGAAGAAAACCAAAACAAATTTATGGGCACACTGCCTTCTAAAATTTCTGTGGCTAACATGTTAGCAAACAGTTGCCTACTGAGATATCCAACAGACACGCAGCTACATTATCATCCCATGAAGGTCCTTTTTCTGGCCATGTGTTTAAGTTCAGCTTTCAGTCTTCTTTCAGATTTTGTTGCCACTAACTCCTGAGAAAAGTATCGGGCTCGTTAGCTGCTAGATTTTCTTTACTTGCCAGTCATTAACTCACTCTGCAGTTTAGTGCTGGGGAGGTAGTGGACAGTTGGTTTGTCAGAGCTTTTATTTACTGAACACGGCTGCCTGCTGTGGCAGGAAACAATGTTGATTGGAACACTGACACTGAATAAAACTGAAACATGGGCAAACAGAAGTGGAAAAGCTCTAAATTGCAACTCCCTTCACTTTAGAAACATGTTATTAGTTTCTGTGTTTGTTTTAGATGATTAACGTCTCTTTAACCACCAATACCTTAATCATAATCACTGTGAGTAGATACTGTAGGAAAACAGAAAACACTGAGGGCATTAACTGTGAATATTTAGCATATATCTTTAGTATCAATGCCTTCTATATATTCTTGTTATGATCATATCTTTAGAATAATTCATATCTCTTTAGCTATGTGTAATATGATTATTTTGTTAATATGCTGGATAAAAAAGGCGTCTGGGCAGCATGGTGTTTCACCCCAGTGCAAAACAGTATATCAACTCACTCTTAGGAGAAACTGTTTCACATACCCACACAGATAGATGCACTACGCATATAAACACCTAGAGTGATTTCCTGGATAGTATCGTTCTTGCTATCCATCCAAAATCTTAGAGGGTGAGGCTAAAAGGCCTTAAATCTCATCCACAATTGATTATGGGCATCGAACTCAGTGTACATTAATTCAGTTTACGGCCATTAAAAGAAGAAGAATGCTTGGGCTTGCAAATGGCAAACTATGACTGTCAACGGCATGATGTATGGTAGCTTATTATATTCCCCTCATTATGATTAATAACATAGGAAGGGATCCTCCATTCTTGTCGAGATGGAAAATGTAATTAGCTGCCTTGGCTGGCGTTGCAGCCAGGCCTCCTCTTGGCTGCTCGCTTCCCCAAGATAAAACACCCGGTTTACAGCGGGAGGCTCAGCATCTAGTACGTGGAAACCTGCAGCCGGCTACGCATCATATTCAGCCCTTTCTTTCCATTTCTCAACATTCTTTCTTCCCCTGTTGGATATCTATTTATTTCACGAAAGACACAAGCAGTTGATTATTAGCGGTGTTTGACTAGGGCTATTGCAAATTGGGTTTTCTCACCGTTTTAAGTTGACATTAACCATTATGTCCTTTCAAAATAAAACAGCTGATTTACATGATTCTCAAGGGAGTAAAAAGCATGAAATAACATATTTTCACAGATTTTGTTTCATTTTGGCGGTTGTGTCTCTAATGAATCACATACTGGAAGTCTTAGCTTCCCCATGTTTGTATTTATCACTGGGCAGAGGTGTGTGTGAGGGGTGGGCAGAGGGTTGGAGGGGAAGGTGGTGCTGTTGGAATTGAGTAATGGCGGCGAGCAAAGGGAGGGCATTCTCTTCATTTCTGCCGCTGCACCTGCGATCAGCACCTATGAGACTGATCGAGCTAAACATCAATTAATGCTGCAATATCCTCGTGGAGACCCAGCTCACTCTCACCTGGACTCACAGCAGCAGCCTTCTGATTACTGTAATGACTGTGATGAACCAAGAGACACTGATGGAAGATGATGTTTCATAACTGTGTTTTATTCTCCTTGCATCTATTGTTAGCTTTCATCTGGATTGTCATACAACTGAAATAATGGCGGGTTTCATTTACGTCGTAGCTTAATGCAAATCTGCGAACTGAGAGAATTTAAGCGGTAAACAAGACAACCTGACTTTGTGTTTATTAAATGTATTTTTCAGGGCAGCTGAAATCAGTCAAATGTAACTCAGATTTGTTGTTAGTTACTTCACAAATATCCCTGTTGCAATATTGTAAAATAAACAAATGATACTTAAAATTAGGCATGACACAGGAATCCGATCATGGGGAAAAACAATCATGACATGACAAACAGAGAACGATGCACAAACATGATTTCAGTCAACTTATTATCAAACCAAAATAAATAGATATGCAACAGCTTGTCTGACTGAAGATGAAAGTAAGTTTATGTTGAAGTTATCTAGTCCTTCACTGTTCAAACTCATATTTTGAGGAACATTATGGACAAATTAAAGGTCATTAAAGGTTTTTCGTAGTTTGTAATATACATTGTTTTGGGATGAAATCTGTGTAGTTAATAACAGTGGTCAAATTGCTTAATGTGCTTACTAAATTATCTCGACTCTAAACCAGCATTGAAGATGAAGCAGCCCAATGGAAAATGAGTATAATCAGATTACATGTTTGCGCTGTGGGTCCAAATGGTTTAAGTGGATGATTACAGTTTCAAGCAGGTATTCATTACTAGATCACACACTGAAAGCAACAACACAGATCCTTCTCGTCGGCTCGGGCTGTAAGAGAAGAGACGGCCCTGTTACTGAAAGCTCACAGTTTTTATTTCAGTGTTGGTCATTCATTCAAATGCTGAAAACCACCATGTTTATATTTTCCTGACGAGTGACTTCTCGCAGTCATGCAAATAATGACTGTAACCTGTCATGAGTAAAGGCGAAAGGAGTGTACTGTTGCTCTATCACAGCAAAATCTCTACAGGGAGAAGGTCAGGGTGGATGATTGAGCATACAAAGAGTCTGACTTTGACACAGAAGATTGCTGTTTGCATCCCACTTCCTCCTCACATTGGTTTCTTTTAACCATAAGCACTTTTCCTAACCTTAACATACACTTGCCTAAAGTTAGCGTTAGCATTGTTTTTCACATTAGTCATATCATCATCTAAGTATGGACTTGTTGGGCATGTCATCCTGCCAGTTGTGGCGCCAGATCAGAAAAACCTCATATGGGTTGTTTTGGAAGCACCTCAGATAACGTTAATACTGGATCATTCTGGATTACATTTTCGCATGGGAACCACTGTGGTTAAAGTCCAGGAAGACTGTGGTTATGGCAAATACATTACAGTTAGCCAAACTAGTTAGGTGAGGTATAGTTAGGGTGAGGCAACTAAAACGGAAAGATTGTAGTGTGGGTTAATAAAAAATAAATAGCACACCATTTTCAGGAACATTTCATGTGTCACGTCTTTGCATTTTAAGCTTTTTGCATGTCATTTAATACTGTTTTGGTTAGGGTTGGAGGAGTATTAGGGGTTAGTCAGTACAGAAATTATGTGAAACTACATCCAAAAAGCAAAAACTGTGTATTAATAACACCAAATGACTTAAGAAAAGTGGTTCATACAAAATGTTGTGATACTAGGCTGTGAATTCTAGTCTCCTTTGTCAAAGTCTTAACACACTACATCCACCATCCACCGCCTCGACCCCCATACCCTCCATTCTTAACAAAATGACCCCTATTGTTAGGTCATACGTCCAGTCAGAGTTCCTCTCTTGATTAAAAGATTAAATTGTGCTGAGTCAAATATGCTCAGTGAGACAGATCAGATGGTTTGTAATTGGTGTGAACAGCAAAATGCTACATAGTCATTCTTGTGTTAGATATTATTCATATTCAATTAGATCTTTTGCCTATGTCATAAGTTATGTAGCATTTCAGTTGAGCCTGTCTTAACATTTTGGTGAGATACAACGATGCAAAGAGTCTAATATGTGTAGATGTACAGTAACTGGTACTTAGTCACACAGGATCAAATTGTCAGTATAACTGAACTGTGTTTTATACAAAAACAAAAGTGACAGTTGTTGTTACTCTGCTCATGGGTGTTTTGATGTTGTCAGCTTATCCTGGGTTTGGTAACAGATCACACCCAAAAATAGATGTGGACCTTTAACAAACAACTAGATAAAAATAGAATGTGACACAACCAGCAATAAGAAAGTGAACATGAGGTCCTGCGGTGTGAACATAACTGCAGTTAACACTTTACTGACTCTGCAATCACATCTGCCCTTATTGGCTCGGGTTCAGCTCCCATCAGCCCCCTCTGCTCTGTTTCTTCCTCTCAGCCTTCCTACAGCCTCAATAAAGAAAATATAAGGGGTGTGTGTGTGTGTGTGCGTGTGCATGTGGACTGACCAACTCTCCTATTAGAGGAAGAGGAGAAAAACACCAACAGCAATCGACTAACAGCAACTTGAGATGGCGGGCTCTCATCCATCACTCTGCATGTTCACGGACGCCATATGAAAACACAAACAAGCAATCAATTGTTTTGCGCACAGCTTGGGGCCTCCTAATAGAGCACATTTATCTGACGCCGCGGTGGTAGCCCCAGCAATACTTTAATTTGTGAGACATTATGTTGAGTTAATGCCTACCAGGTTGCCGTTCAACCAGGGGGACTTGGCACATTTGGCGGCGTTGTAAAAGCCGGCTTCGCGCTGGATTGTACTGGGACATGGTGATGTAAATGATCTCACCCGCTGTATCTTTAATGGATTGTGAAATGAATTTATGTGGGAATATTTGCAGAGGAATATTGCATTGTATCATGGCGTAATTAGAGAGCAGGAACTGCGCTGCCCTGTACGGAAGCTGCTGTGCAACGGCCAGCTCTCTGTTTGTCCTTCGACCGCCTCTGTGATTGGATGGAGAGAGCCTGGTGTAGAGAGAGGGAAAGACAGACAGACAGACAGACAGAGAGAGAGAGAGAAAGGGAGGGAGGGAAACCAGGCTCTCTAATAATGATGCACCCTCAGGCCTAATGTGCCAGCTCTCTCTCTCTGTGCTGGTCTACTAAACACACACACATACATATACAGCACGCCATGTTTCATTCTTCCTCAGATGAGAATGATGCCAATAAAGAGTTCATTTACAAAAGCTTTTTCCTTCATGTTGGAAATAAATTTAACCATTATTTGATTTCTGGTACATAAAAAAGGATCCAGTCTATAAAAAGGGTTTTAATTTTTTTCAACTAAGAAACTGAATGACCTCAAATCCAGCTCTGTCTTTCTGTGATGTTGAGTCTTGAATGTTGACGGGAGCATGGTCTTTGAATTGTGATAAATTCACTTTTTGTCATATCCAGGGCTGTAGTATAATGGAGGATAAACTCCCTAAAAAATCAAATTTTGACCCTTGAAAGAGGGTAAAGTATATGACCTGCAGTCCTTGATCATCGCCACCTAAATAACAACCAATATAAAAATCACCTAAGCTATTTCAGAAAATAATTTGTCTTTGTTCTCCCCAAATGGAACTGAGGTTGTTGCAGCATGAAACTATAACAGAATGCATCAGGGAAAATATGAAAAAAAAACAAACCTACATTAAATCAGTCTACAGAACGTGGAACAAAGACACTACAGATTGAGTATTTATATAAACACTGAGTATTTATATAAATGAATTATGGCAGTATTGCTGCTTAGCAAGCATGTAAACATAAATAAAACTGAGCACACACATTACACACACACCTTCAATGTGACTTTTTGTATTATGAAAATACATGAAAAGAATATGATGAGGAAACAGGAATTGAAAGCAAGCCATACTAAAAGATACCACCTTTCTTCAGTGTGTGTTCAGTCTTTATTAATGACTAGCCTTCTTATCCTACTATCACGGTAATAAATATGAATGAATCATAGATTTATGTCAGCTAAACCATGGGGACAGGACTGGGTCCACCCTCCTCTGCATCCCAGTGGGTCATTCATATACACTTTTCTTTGGAGGCAGATGTCGCCCTCTCTCTCTCTCTCTCTCTCTCTCTCCCTCCCTCCCCCTCCTCTCTCCTCCTCCCTCTCCAGAATCGCCCCGAGCCACTCTCCTGCCCGCTGCCCGGGGCTGGGGAGGCTGAGCTCGGCCTGACAGGCGGCTGGTGGCTCTTCAATGCGGCAGAGGAAATTAAATTACCGCTCCTGTTGCCCGCTTTGTAAACAAGACAAAAGCCAATGATACGGCCAATTACACTTGAATACGACGCATGTGTACAACAGGCTCTCAGAGCAGCCTGGTTTTAGACTGCAGAACCAGGGACGGAGGGGAGGATAAACGAACTGCAGAGCAACTTGTGTTTTTATTTATTATTATCTGTAGACATTTGTAACATTTTTTAATGTAATTATCGTAGAGATTTGCAAAAATCTGGTGCATTTTGAGAGAAAATACGATGTTATTAAATGAAATAGGACATAAAAACATGAATTAGAAAATTCTGTTGCTCACCTAATCTTCATTTTCCATTTCAGTGGTTGCATTAGGCTAAATCCGTTGTTTACAATCGAAGGCTATATCAAAATATGCATGCAAGAATATGCATTATCCCATGAAATATTCATTTTAAATTAGTGTTCAGCCTTGTGAGACAGAAAAAAAAATCTCGTTAAAAAGCCCTAAAGTCTATTTGCAAAGCAGGAAGTAGGCTGACTTTCCTGATTAACCCAAAAATAATGAACATTTCCCGGTGTAATGATGCATCTTGCAGCAGCTCTGCAGCTCTGGATGAAATTGCTGATGATTTTTTGACTCCTGTAGACAAAAGAAAAATGCATATTAAAATCTGTATAGGTTTGTTTGCAGGTGTTATTAATGTCTAGTATTGATTGAGAAAATATGAATGACTTCACTGATATAATAGACTTAGCATTTGTTAGAAAATTATAGCTTGGATTTAACGGCTTGTCAACAAATTTTACGGATAGATAATAAAATAATAATAATGTGTATTTTCTATACAAAATGACAGTCGTCAGTTTAAATCTATAAAAGAGACTAAATGCATGATCCCAGTCTCCTTTCAACCCAAAAATCTTCCACAAACTACCCTCAGTCTCACAATAAACCCTCGATGAAAATGGCGATCAGAGTAAATAAAATAGATGGTCTTTATCAAAGTAAATTAGATTCACCTAAATAGTTCACCGGAGGGGCAGAGCAGTTCCTGTAATTCACTTTAAGGTTCACCAACTTACTCAATAAAGCCCTGGCTAGGAATCTAACTGATGTCTAATCGATAGGTTTATCTGAGGCCAACAGCTGGGAAGAGCGAAATGAATCGGTTTGCATTTAAAAGGAAAAGAGGAAATGATAAAGTCGAGAAATCTCACGTCGAGTAATGAAATGACAGGTTTTATTTTACCTTTTGGTGTCGATTTTTTTCCCCTCAAAATAGACTGAACTCACAAGGAAAAAGTTAGGAATTAAACATTATTTAATATTATTATTATTATTATTTAAACAAATATATATTGTTATATTGAATAACAATAATAATGCTAATGATAATAATAATCAGATCGATAATTGTAGAAAATTACCTGTTTTTCTTGCAGCCTGTGAGGCCTGTATAACGCTCGGTGCAGCAACATGACATCCCTCCATCCTCCCAGTCCCAAGCCTGCATTTCAGCGATTTCTCCTCTCTTTTTTCACTGTTTTTACTCCCCCCCCCCTTCCTCCCCACCTCTCCCCCACCTCCTCCTCCTCCTCTCCACTCCGTCCAGTTTTCGAGTCGTCTGATCCGGGCAGGAGGCGCCAGGTTTTCCCCTGAGGCAGGCGAAGAGTCAAGGACTGAACCCTCCGAATGCAGAATAATGTAATTCCACACTCTCAGTAAAAAGGGTTTCACAATACAGGGTGGTTCTTTATGGGGTTTTTGTAGCGTGCAGCAGTACACTGGTGGCTCTACACTCTGAACAAAAAAGGTTCAACAGAAAGATGATGCTTCTTCCATCACAGAACCCTGGTTGTTGCACACTCTCAAGAAAGGAGGTTTTCAGGCTGCAACACCGTGAATGAAGGAAAGACTCATTTTCTATTGTCTTTTCATCCATTGTAGATACAGAAAAGCCACACAAACATTTAAATGATCATTTAGACAGGCTGGAAAAAAACCACCATGCTTACAATATTAGCTAAACCTAATTATTTGACAGTGAAAATGAAAGTGAATGTACCTGTACAATCTCTATCTGCAACAATACAGCAAATAAACTAGGTCAGGGTTGTTGAAGCAGTTCTGCAATATTTATTAGAGCTTTACAATCAACAGTTTGTACATTTTTTAAGTTAAAGTTAATTGCTTAAAGTTAATGGCTCACCATACTTCCTGCTTTGATTGATCAGGTTTAATTGTATCGATAAAAATGCAAAGATTTTGGTCACAGCTTTGCTAGTTCAGTTACTTCACAAACCACACATACTGCTCCTTTTCCCAACGTACATTTAAATTAAAAAGCATTAATAAGTCCAAATTTCATGTGAACTTGAACTGTTCGTAAATGTTCTTCTCAAACTACTAAATGATTTTCACATCGCAACAGGTTCTCATTCAGATCCTGATGGTTTCAGTAAATTTCCAGTTCTTCAACAGAGTTCAGACTTGTTGAGGCAGACGCCATCTTCAAGCTTCGCTCATGTTTACTTCCGTTTAGTTTTTAGCTACTGTGCCCTCATCAGGGTTGTGAAAGTGTTTGGGAATAAATATATGGGCATATGGGAAAACAGTTGCACAACAGGAAATTTACTTATTTCTGTTTACAGAATTTTTTTTTTTAACAAAGCCTGGTTGTACCTCAGGATAGTTCTTGCACCATAGATGCACCACAGGCTACTAATGTATGTACTCTGTGCATTAACCGTAGAGAAATTCTTATTGTACACAGTGGTTCTGTAGGTTACAGTAACTGAAAATGTTTTAGCTTGTGAGAACACTTGTGTTTCTTTCTAAGGCTTACTTTAAAATAACAGTGAGTCATTGAATTATTTGATTCTACCTGCGTAACAAAACTGCTTCTAAAGCATAAGAGGATCTCTAAAGTATGTAGCATGCATTAAATAAACATCAGAACCAAGGCGAAAGCACAATAAGTACTTTTCATGCTCAATAACTGATTATACCTCCTCACAAAATGTTTTTTTTGGGTTATACGTCTGATTTCTAATGGATTCAAGGATCGAACCCTGAGGTCATGTCTTTGGCATTTTCTCTGGGAGTCATTTTTAGGTCAACAAAAATGAATAAGACACTATCTCCTCTGAAAAGGCAGAAAAGTGTTGAAGAATAAATAAATTGGGTAAATACTGTTTTTCAGAACTCCATTAGCTTTCTTATTCAGTTGTTTTTGGACTTTTTTCCCCCACAAAGGGGGTTCTTTCACTTCAGTCCCCCCTTCCTCAACCACTGCACCCTGTTTTTTCTGGGTGTATCTTGTGAAATTCAACCTAATAGCAGCAGAGAGCCAAACAGGGCCGGGGAGGGATGACAGGCTTCGTCACACTAATCTCCGACATCCTTGATTGGATAGGCAGTTTTTTTCTTTCTCCCCAGGTCTGGGATCATTTCAGCTGTCAATTTCAATGCGTCTGTTATCGGACAACTTAGCTGCTAGACGTCCATTATTGGATGCCCCCACTGTCTGATGTGCTTTTTGACAAATTTTCAAGGAAAAAATGTGCACAAGACTTCACATATACCATGTGTGTTGATGCACATATCAATATATTAAATGTCAGTTTGTTCTCCTGGTGTTTTCTCAGCTATCAATTGCTAAATTCAGGATCTCTTGTCATCTCTTGGTCTTGACTTAGATGTGAAAAATTCAAAAATAATAACATTAGTTGAACATATCTGATTATGGAACTAGGGTGATTTTTTTTTATTTAATTTTTTGGCATCAAGACCTTCATCATCACATCTGTCACATTACTGCAGGTGTTGTAAGTGTTTTCCCTCCTCATCATTTCTCTTTAAACAATTAGTGAGCATAAAGTCCATGGAAACGGTTGCAGTGATGAAATGTGGAAAACCCCCAATGAGCAATAACAAACGGCTTAACACAAACTAATGACACAAAACAATGACTAACAATGTTAACAACATCAACAGTAATCATCTAGGCTACATAATGATAATACTGTAAGGCATTATCCTTAAATATTGTTATACTGTATTTAAGTGTACATATATACTTACTTAAATACAGTAGGCTACTTTTGACGTAGGCTACTTGTACTTTTGTTGAATATTTCCATTTGATGCCACTTTATGCTACTTTTACCCCAGGACATATTACAATATTGTTCTTTTGTTCTCCTATATTTACAGCATATGACGCCCATAGATACTGATTACTTGAAAAAGATTATTAATATAAAATATATGATCATCTGATAAGGCATGAAGCATTGTTATACATGAAACTACCCAACGCCACCCCAATTAGCCACAATGTTAAAATATTGCTCACACATTATTGTATCCAAAGATAATTATCTATGTAAAATATTTTGGAAAAGCAGCATTTTGCATAAAGGCTTTTTTACTTTTGATACTTCAAGAGTTCACTTTGCTGTTAATACAATATGCCACTTTTGCTAAAGTAGATATTTTAATGCAGGAAATAGAGAAATTTTATACTGTGGTATGAGTAAATAATCTAAATACTTCTCCACCATTGGACTGTATATCATGTATAAAAACTGAACGCTCTGTGTAAGTAAACCTTATTTCTTTTAATAATGATAATAAAACATCTTTAAGATAACATTAATATTCTATGTAACCTGGTGTGGAAATTACTGGTATTCATGTGAAAATGTTTGGTTTGCTTTATTCACAGTTCTGATTGGCTGAAACACGTTAGAAAGCTTTGCGCACCCGCGTAAAAGTCTGCGTCAAAACAGATTCTGATTTAACTCCACGCGTCGAAAATAGCATTAAGTGATAGGGTGCTTCCAAGGAAGCAAGAACTGAATAATGGTCGTAGTACAGTAGTCGTATCGTGATATATTTGTAGGCCCAGTAGGAGGTCTACATGCTTCTTTTTTGTTTTTAAATGGCCTGAACCAAGCCTCATTACTTAACATTACATGCTCACCTTTCGCTTTTCTGCCTCTTATTTTTTTTCTTTTCATTTTAATTTGATGTGTAGGCCCCCGGCCCCCCAAATGAAAGCTAAACCGACCGGTAGGTCACTAATATATCGGGGAGGCAACTGTGACAAATTCCTTTTGTCTCCGCTTTGCTGGTACTTTATTACCCAGACGAGCAGCATGGCCTGGAGATAACGATTCATCACGCACAGCCGGCAACCATAGACAACGCCTTTGGGCAAAGTCAGCGAGGGGCTCTCATATTGAGACAGGCTGTGTGTGTGTGTGTGTGTGTGTGTGTGTATGAGGGGGGTATACCTTAATTGGCAATGGGGTTTTATTGCATTAGTAAAATTGCTGATTACAATCCAGCACAGCACCACGTCAAGTTTGCATTTCAGACCTATAGGTAGACCTCCTATTGGCCTGTTTTATAACCAGTGTTACAGTGTCAGCCCACAGTAAGTTGGGGATCTTTATTTTAAGCTAATAATAATTTAAATCCCCTTATGTTTTGCAGCTATAGCTTATTAGATAAAATCCTAATGATCCTGATGGGAATACTGGGACACTGCAGCAGCAGAGGGGTGTATAAGAATGGAGCAAAAAAGCTAATGAAGATACTTCAACAAGCATTTAGAGCAAGATGAGGTGGAGCAAAAGCTGTTCGTTGTATCTGAGGGAAGGGCTCTATCTGATAGTCAAGAGAAAATAGGGACTTTTATTTATTTTTCTAAAGGGAATAGTTTGTTTGTGGTTTTGATTTTTCTGCTCAGAAATGAAAACATTACTTGCAGCAAATTTTCTACAACATATGTAACAATGCAAACATAATGATAACATGATACAAAGTTTTAGATTCATCTAAAGAGTCCCAAGCTGCACATTAGAAATCAGATAACTTTTAAAAATAAATTGAATTCCCTGATGCTTCATTATAGCAGAAGCGCACAGGAACTAATCATTGTGAACAGCCTAAACTGTTGAGAATAATGAAACAAGACACTCAGTGTCTCATTGAGTAAGCTCGGGCTGTCAGTCTCAATAAGGAGGACTCGGATATTGCTCCTGATGATTAGAGGTTTACAGTTTTACCATTGTGTTCAACATGTTGGCAAAGAGCCTCATTCAGGGCCTCACCTCATATGAGCAGGACACATAGTGGGGAGGTTTTGGATTGGAATTTCCTGCCTCACGATGTGAGCTATAAG
The DNA here is from genome assembly GCA_033238685.1 of Lates japonicus. Taxonomy (NCBI): domain Eukaryota; kingdom Metazoa; phylum Chordata; class Actinopteri; family Centropomidae; genus Lates; species Lates japonicus. The sequence goes on along the minus strand of BRZM01000373.1, from coordinate 8,757,243 downwards.
GAATATGTTTTAGTTTCTACCAGAATTCAATATGAATATTTAAAGGAAAATCAGCGGTTGTCTAGTACAAAGGTTTTCAATCCTGAGTATAAATCTGAAACACTTAATATTTGTCATTTTTGGATTACTTTGGAATTCATTTTAGTATGAAACTGTTCATTTGAATGTACAGTGTTTAAAATATAAGTATTTTTACATTTAGTCTTCAAGACCTATTATGTCTGGACAAAAAACCCCAGTAAATGAGCAAATTAATCTAAAAAAGTTAATGATAAAAACTAGTCAGTAGTAGTGAAAACTAGTGAGATCCTCCACATATATACTGAGTTGGCACAGGCCATGTAAATGTGCTACTTTTACTGCTCTCACTTTTACAAATTAGTATCATAAACCAACACAATATTCTTTCAAAAACTGAAGCATGTGAAGCTGGTGCTCTGACAGCTTCCACCTAAGTAACAGTAAGAGAAAGCCATGCAGCTAAACTAAACTAAAACTGATGAGACACTTCTCACCATGACTTTGATTACAGAGACAGTCATCATATACTCAGCCAAGTCTTTTTGTGTGAATCCTCTGCTTTAACAACACTAGAAAAGCTGCAGAGTGAATCTAACCTTATACATGTAAAAATAACAGCATGTAGTTCCAATGAACCCAAAGTAGTCAGATGATTGTATATAAACAGTCTTATAGTTCTCAGACACATGTCATAGCCTTAATCTACACATCCCACAATAATTAAAGGAGTAAAAAGCAACAATTGAAAAGTGTAAAATTATGGTCAGACATTATGTTCAAGATATAAAAAATATGGAAAAGCTAAAGGTCTTACAGTATAATTAGACAGATATGGTTTCTACCAGATTCATACTAAACACTAAAACTCTCCACTTAACACTTACTACAATAACTTATTTCTATGTGGGCCCAGTAAGTGAGGTATTCTAAGATGACAGTCTTCTGTTATAGGGATCCTTGACATAGTAAAGTTTGGGAAGACCTGTCTTGACGTAAATACACAACTCCAGTTTGTGGCTCTGAAGGTGACGCACAATCAGACATCACATCTCTGCAGCTGACAGGGAGAGAGAGAGATGTGTTATACCCCAAAGAGGCTTTCAAACATTATTTTCCGCCTTCCTGCCCATAGATCTTCCCGGTTTTGCATAAACGGCCAATTACCTTGTCAGTAAGCTGATCTGAGGATCAGTGCATCCTCTCGTCCCTATTCATTTTATTGTAACGCGCAAATATAAACAGGCCTAATAGCAGCTACACTCGCGCTGCTCTCGTCCCCGCACCGTTATTGATATGGCCTCGAATTCACACAATTGATTTTTATGCTTCCCTCTAGCCACCTTGTGCAGTTGAGAGATATCTTTATTCGCACAGAAAGTGAAATAAGTGCGTAATAAAACGGTGATATATTAAATTCGTTTTTCCCCGTGTCGCGGTTTTATTATGAGCCATTTTTCATCTTTATTGAATTGAGACCCTGGCGATCCACATAAATATGCCCAAGTGCAAGAAGAACAGCAAATCAGCAATCGTGTCGGTATTTTAATTTGATGTGACTCCACCTGCTATTTATTTGTTTAATTATCTATCTATCTATCTATCTATTCATTTATTCATTTATCTATCTATCTATCTATCTATCTATACTGTTGTTTCATACACACAGGCTAAATATTACTGTTGAGTTTACATTTCATTACTTTGGGATAATGCACGTTGGAGTACATGGGTCTTTAAATCAGGCCTATACTCTGCACACTTCCCGTCAATATCAGTAGATTTATTGCTTCATCGTGCGCAACGGTGCAACAGCTTATTGCTTCAGCCTGGTTCACACACCTACACAGACACACACATACACATACACACATAAATCTGGTCCAGTATTTGTTGTATCGTGCAGGAGACGGTGTACTGACGTAACACGCCTTTCAGAAAACAAGGGGACACCATTCAGACCCATTCTCTCCAGCATGTTCCGCATCTCGCCTTTACTCGCTCAGTGTTCATTGATCCTGGGCACCAGGAAACTCTAGGGGTCTTTGAGCGAGTTCTGTGGCTCCATGTGTGAGTAAATATGTGGCTGATGGTTTAATTGCACAGAGGGGTGAACACACACACGCACACATAGGAAAAAGACACCCATGTCTCACTGCTGCCTGGAAGTGCTCACCTGCTGTCCAGTTCTATACCAAACCAGAGGGTTCCTAGACCAACTCTTATCAAGTGGAGGGTTCTCTGGAAGCCTCGACATGATAGCTTTGAACCGTAACACCACACTGGGTTTACATTTCCACAAAAAAAATAAACTTAGCAAGACTCTCAGAGAAGATGGACACAAAAATCTAAATTAATTGAATATTTCCAATGACACGCGTACGAAAAACGCCATAAAAGACGATATAATGATAAAAAAGAAAAGAAAAAAATCTAACATTTTGCTTTGCCCTGTAAAAAATTATTAGCATTGATATGAGGAGGGAAAGTGTCTTTTTCTGATTGTATTAATGTGGTGACAATAAATGGTCCTGTATGATTTTGAAACTATACACATTTTAAAATAATTTAAAATAATATATTGAACATAAGACCAAACTACAAATATGTAGATGAGTATTGAAGCGAAACTGTTTGGAAAGCGTTTGACCCGGGCCTCAGCGGCACTAAAAGGCGCAGACCCTCCTGTTTAAAACCAGAAAAGCTACAGAAAATACACAAAAAAAAGCTGCGGTTTCTTTAAGACATCCGAGCAAAACAACTGTCCTGACGAGTGAGGGAGGGAGAGAGAGAGAGAGAGGGAGGGAGGGGAGTGGAGTGGAGTGGAGTGGAGTGGAGGGAGGTTTGGTTGGATGACCGAATGGCAGCTTTTACGCAGAGGGTTGTCTCACCTGCTGAAACGCACTTCACCGTTCAGCACAACAGAGCCATCTTACGCTCTCACCTCCAATTAGTATCCAGCGCTGCGAGGTCAGCGCTTCGTTCTCGCTGTGTTCTCCGGGTTTGTTTTATTTTGATGCGACGGGCTTGGGGGTGTCCTACCATGCCATTTGCGTATGGATCGCCTCTGCCAGAGTAGGCGAACAAAGCGCATCGAGTCTCTCCAGAGAACTGCCTGCCCCCCCAAAAAATCACGGATTTGTGTCTGTAAGTACTCCGGATTTAGCGTCTTCTGTTGTTCTTCTTGTTGTCAGGCTTCCTTGTGTCTAGTTCACGGGGGAAGAACGCGCTGTTAAAGATGGATACGCTGTTTCTTAGCCTGACGGATAGGCATTCAATTTAGGGAACACCCGATCTCACTGTTGGACAGAAATAATGGCAAGATTTTTGGATAGCTCTGGACACGTTGTTGGTTTCCTGGGAGTAGAACAGGCCTGTGTCGATGCTTGACAACAACAACAAAAAAACTACTGCAGTCTACATAGTCTACAAACATTTCTTTCCCCACGGCGTGAATTACCAGATGACAAAAACACATCCGTGTATTGATAAAACCTACTGACAAACACACAACCGATAAAACTATGGAGCACACCGGGATCGAGGAGGTGAACCAGACGCACCAGCAGCAGCATGAACCCATCAGCTTCGGGATCGACCAAATCCTGAACAGCTCGGACCAATCCAGCGGCTGCATGCTGCCCAACCGGACCGGCGACCCGGATTACGCGCTGGCCTCCAACGTCTACAGCAACGGGTACAACAGCGTGTACAACCCGGCCTGCTCCATGGCTGCGGCGGCGGGTCTGGCCGGCTCCTACAACGTCAACATGAACATGAACGTCAGTATGAACATGAACATGAACGTTAACGTGAACTCGGGCGGCGCGGGAGGGGTGATCAGGGTGCCGGCCCACAGACCCATGCCACCTCCGCCTCCGCCGCCCGCCGCCGCCGCGCCTCATCCGCCCCCTTCGACGCATCCGCCGGGCATTGGACCCGGCATCCCCTCGGTGCCCGGGATGGGGATGGGAAATGCGGCAAACTTCACCTTCCCGTGGATGGAGAGCAGTAGGAGGTTTGCCAAGGACAGATTAACAGGTAAAGAGTTTCCTCGTGATCCTGCAACACCTGTAGGTTGATTAATATTTCCCATTAAATCACATGTCGACCAGAGGAGTGTGTAGAGTACATTCATGCACCTTCACCTGCATTTCACGCCCTAAATGAGCCGTAAGACTCCGGCGCAGAGTAGTGATATTATTGTATATTCTCTTCGTGGCCGTGCAGGTTTGTGTTTTGTTTGTGTTTTAAAACGGGCCCCGAACGATGAAGTGTATGGAGGTTAAACTGGGCCTGTAATAGCTCCACAAAGTGGAGCTGACGATTTCATCTTTAGGTTGTAATCTATAACGAATTGTATATGCACACACTGAGTCAGTTTTATTATGCTGGAAGGGCAGCGCTGATAAACGAGTGGAGAAATTGACATGGACATGCTGATGAATCAGTATTGGACCATCACTCTCCATTTACAGCGGATGACGGATAACGACGTTCCCCGTTTTTTTTCATGAGGATGAATGATTTTTTTTTCTTTGTGTGAGCCAATCGAGAAAGCAGGAAGATGAGTCATAATAGTAACAACATATGGCAGCTTAAAATCTATAAAAGAGAATAATCACAGGCTATTATTATTATTCTTATTTATTATTATTATTATTATTATGCCTTCACAGCGTTTAGACGTTACAGTGGACAATGAGATATATATATAAATTTCCAATTGTATTTAATTCTAACTTTACTTTGCAATGCCTTAAAATAGCTTTAAACACAATTAATCTGCATAATTTATCATTTAGTCAGTTATTAAAGACCTCACATTCCGCCCATTCACGTTTTATTGGATTTATGAATCTCAGGCTGAGAATATCTTCGACCCAGATTTTTTCACTATATATCGTCTAAAAAGACTTTCTTTCTCTGTGAGCTAGTGTATTTAAACGACATATAAAAACAACTGACAGTAGCCTATATGACTAGTAAATACAGTGACATTGCAATAATAAGACAACAATAGCAGCTTTGTAGACTCTAGATAGATTTAGAATTTAATTTTAACTTAATAACCTTGAGTTTCTTTTCCTCTTTTTTAAAAAGAAGACAGTCAAAACAAAACAAAACAAAAACAACAACTATTTTTTTTTCATTAACAAAAACACAAATAAAGAAACCAGAATGCACAATTACGTGTTTTCTCCAGCCAGTCTAGTTCTACTGTTGCCTATAGTGCAAATAATCTGCATTACATAATCACTGTTTAATTGTTCCTGAGTAGTTTCTACACGATCAGGTTTTGTTCTGTTAACTGAGTCAAACACGGTTAAAGCATTTTATGCATTCTTATTATTTATATTTTACTCGTAATACCAAACACACGTATTAGTTTTTATTGAAAGTGAAGAGTTTACAGCCTCAGAGACAAAAAGACCATTTTGAATTTATTTGTTTTGTTTTACACGGACAGGATACACTGGTGCACATGAACTAAATAATTGTTAACTAAATGGCACATTTACATCTGGTGTCCCTGGCTACATGTTAAACCAGCCATCATTCCATAATCTTTTGTTTTTGTGTAAGTAAATTCAAATAAAGAGAGATGGTGTTAGAACAGCAGGAAAAAAATGAACATGTAACTTTAAAAATATTTCTTTAGTTCATGTCAAAATGTCAAAACTCTCTGCAGGGTTACTTCTACTGTGATAGTCAGACTTTATTTTATGAAGCCGAGGCTATGATGTTTTATTTATTTATTTTCCTATTTTGAAGGGGGTGTTTCCACTTTTTTCTCATGACCTCATCGTTATGAAGATGAAAATGAAGAACATCATGGATTTACCCCCCCACCCCCACCCCCTACACACACCTCTCCACGCATTAAATATTCACCATTCCGTTCTTTCTAGCTGATTAATTATTAAATACTGGGGGACGATATGTCAACTGCAAAAAGATACAGTGTAAATAGGCTTATCAATTTTACTCATAGTCACCGAGGGCCTCTCGTTTAATTTCTCTCAGCTTTGTGTCGCTGTAATTATTTCGCAGCTTATATCTTTCCACTGTTATTGATCAGGCAAAGATCAGCAGCAGCAGCTACAGTAGCACCACACACACATGCGCACACTATCCAGATTTAGCCTGCTCTGTTTTCTATAAAAGGCCCTAAATCAAATAGACTATCATCTATCCTGATGGGCAGAGAACCATTTTAAATGTTTCTCTCCGTTTCTTGTTTTTCTCTTCGCTTTCCAAGTTGAAACCGGAGGAGGAGAAACGGCCTCGCGCAGCTTTAAACAGCTAAACATGTTGCCAAAGGCTCCAAACTCTGGCAGCCACGGGAGGCTTTTTTTTCTCCCTCTCCCCCTTTTTGCCGGGATGTAAACGAAACCTGTTAAATTGCACAATAGATTTCTCTCATTTTTCACTCTGACACGCGCCCTCACGGCCTAAACTCACGTTATAAATCCTGACAAGTTGTATCAGACTGACGCAAGGGATTAAGATTTGGGGTGTTAAAGGCATCATTTAATCCACGTCTAAAAATAAGACTTGTTTATACAGCAGAGGGTTCATCACCAGCTCCTCTCTGTATTAACTCAGAGCTTATGGGCTTAAACTTATTCATTTCATACATGTTTTATTATTTTATCCCAAATGTCACCGCTAATTCGAAGCTGCTATTATTATTGTTATTATTGTTATTATTCTTATTATTATTATTATTATTATTATTATTAGCCTATTATATGTCTGTGTGTCATTCCTCAAGAAAGATTGTGTGAATTTACTTTACTTTATTATAGAGTTTATTTTTAATTGAGCCTGCTGTAAATCTCCTCAGTGTTCGGTAACACACACATAACAAGAAGAAAAAAAAAGTAAATTAAAAACAGAAATATTGAGTCGAAATCATAAAATCATAAATGCTAATACAAATTAGCAAATATAACCCAGCGACGGCCAAACACTAATCCGATGATTTTAAACAAATATAGATTAGGTCTGATTATTAATAATAATAATAATTAATAATATTATTAATAATTATTATTATCATTATGACGGACCATAATGTGGATCGTGTGGGTATCTTGGCAATAAACAGAGCCATAATACAGAATGTGTAGCTCTACAGGCCGCGTAGCACCAATAAAAAACATAATTAAACCCTTTTTCCTCTGCAGTAAATCTCAGTCTGGGTTTTAATGGCAGCAGAGCAGAAAACTCTGATTTTATTTCCGTGTTGAACTCGCTCCTGTCCCTGTGTTTCCAGCTGCCCTGATTCTCGCCGTGACAGAAGACAGTGTCCCTGCCTTTTGTCCCGTATAGTGTAATAAATAGCAATATATGTTCATGTTATATTTCAATATCCCCTTTAGAATCCTTCACGGATATATTTATTAGATTGCTACAAAGGTAATATCCGCAGTGGGGAAGGGAGGCGCTGTCACCGAGAAGTGTTATTAAGTATAAGTGGTTTTATTATGGGAAACATATTCTCCACGGTAGCATTTTATTTTTTGATATGCTTATGCTAAATTGTATTACCCAGGCAGCAGATTTAGTATTCGAGCCCATTTTCTTTTTCATTTGACGGAGGTGAACAAAAAGATGATTTTGCAGCATTTTGTGTTTTTCTCTTCTCTTCCTTTTTAAGGGAACAGGATTTTTCTTGGTTTAAACGCAGTAAATGGTTCGATGTGGTTCAATTTGTAGCAGCACATGATCTCTACCTGTCTGAACAGGAGTTTCCACAGCCTCTACACAGATGCGTCATTAACTCTTTAACTGTTTTCCAGGCTGCTCAGGAGAACTATTAATAATCAGGAAAAAATAATTAAGTATTATAGAAATGTTTAATAACTGATTTTACAGTTTATAGAAAAATGATTAAGGTTAATATAAGATGCACATTTCTCACCACATTCACTGTTATGCTCACTGGATTTATGCTCTAGAATATATTATCATTGCTCCACTGATATTTAATATTTCTGCGTGGACTTTTAATGTGAAATTCAGTTTCAGAATTTCTAGAAAATCTTTTGTCTATTTTCAACATTTTTACCAAAAATGTTATAATCTCTGGTTATTTTATATTGACTGGTCACTAAAGGTATTGAAAACCAAAGACAGGAGGGGCTTTTATAGGACGTAATGAGCCGATTTGACACACGAACACAGCAACATTATGAATTATAAGAGGAAAATAGGGTTTATTTTTGATTCAAGTTATAGGTTGAACAGGGACAGTCTTTTAATTTGGATTCAAGTCACTGCTGGATTACACAAGCTCCAACATTACATCATTGTTGTTCTGTATACACAGCAGTTTACAGTCCCACTAATAATAGAAATGGATAAATCTGAAGACATATCTGTTTCCTGAACAGTCTTAGGCTTACTCCCTCAGCCAAAACATGAAACATGACTGATGCAGTATCCATAGCATCTCTGTACCGTGTATTTGTCAGCGTTTTGCACATTGTGAAGCGAACCCTCGCTGCAGTTGGCAGGTCCAAACGCTCCTGCTGCATGTTGGGTCGCCTCTGAACGTGCTCGCATGTGCCTGGTCCATTAGTTAGCCTACAGATGGCCTGAAATAGCCATCTAATGCAGTATTATTCAGCCAGACCTGCCGCTGGGAGCAACAACAGGCCTGCTCGCTCTCAGCCCTCTCAGTTTTGGGCAATGAGGAGCCAACCGGAAAGAGACGGCTATGTGTAAATGTATATATCACAGGAGATTTCAAAACATACCATGCAGTGTAATGAGGTCCCTATAAATTCACTGTTAAGGGACACAGAGGTGCTATAGTCCATTGTGAGCACCTATAGGAATATTATAGAAACATAATGGGAATTTTGTCACTATAAACTCATGATTAAATACCATAGATGCCTGTCTAACTCCCAAAAGGAATATTACAAGGATACAATTACCATTTTTACTATTATTGAGCATCAGAGCAACACATAATGTGAAATCTGATAATAATGTCAAAAGAATATTACCATAGGAGATTAAAAATAATAATGAGAAGAGGAGAAAAAAAGACATGGTCACTATAAATCCAGTACAAAAGACAGTAAAAGGTAGTGAGTTTTCATTTCAGGCATTAAATCTGTGTTGCTAATTTACACTCAGGTAACGTTAACTTTATGTGACCTACAGTAACAGCACACCGCAGCTGTTTATCTTTACTTTACAAATCATTTGCTCGTGTACGCCTCAATTTGCCACTCGTGTTCAGCACCATCAGGGGATGTCGGCAGCTCCCTGGAAATGACTGCGGAGCGCATAATAGCTTCATGTTCCATTTTCCATCCAAATTGTCATCGTCTGTGTGGCAAATGAATTTTCAGGTCGCTGAAACTCTGAGAGCAGCAGCAGCAGCAGCAGCAGCAGCAGCAGCACGTGGCCCTCGGGGGGACACCTATGCAGATGTTTTCATATTCATTTTGGCTCCTGGTGAGCTTTTCTGACAAAACAAAAACAAATAAACACCCTGTAATACAGCAGGCGAAACAGCTTGCTGGGGAGGAATGACACAAAGATACAGAGAGAGAGGGAGAGAAAGAGACAGAAACAGATTTTTTTTTTCCTGTTGTTGATTTCCATTCTGCTTCAAAATGAGAATGTGGCTGGGGAGTGGATCTATGGCCAAAAACGCTCTCATTACATTTATCGATCTTCTGTTTACCCATGGCTGACAAAATAGACAGGATCCATAGATATTTTATGATGCGGGGGATAAGTTGTTATTAATACCCAGATACAGTGATATGTGAAAGTGAACCGTCAGGCAGTGAGGCACAGATAGAAGAAAAACACAGTAGAGACTCATGAAATGACCCTGTGCAATTTATATTTTTGAAAAGGCGCAAAGACAAAGCAACTGAAAAGACAATAAAACGATCCTGTCAGAATGTATATGTGAGATCAATCATGTGAGATTAATATAACAAGCTTTAATGACAAATACTTGACGTCTGTATGGAAGATATTTTGTGCCAAAATATAAGATGTTTGAATTTGATTGGTCTGTTACAAAAAGTACAATCATTGTGTGAATACTTCTGATGTTGTTAGTGATATTGTTTTAAGCAGGTTAATATTGTTATAGTGGTTATTTAATCATATTTTTTTTTACCTTTGACTAGTATGTGCTTGATTTATCTTAATAACCCTGCTAGTTGTAACTTATTTTTTAAAATGGAAGAGATCTCATTTTGTAGCAAAACCTCTCCAAATGCTAACTTAAGAGACTAGCAGTAAATAACATTAAAGTAGACTCTGTTCATCATTCAGGCCTCCTTCATGTGATTAGCTGCTATGCGTCGGTGCCTGCCCGGCGGCAGCTGCTGCTGTGCTCCAGATGCGGGACCTGACTGTGTCTCCCTTTCCTTTAGGGGAGCAGGCAGAGGAGAGCCGAGCCGGAGAGGCCACAGGGGGCCCGGGGGCCGCCGGGTCCCTCTGTCCTCTCCCCAAGGGAGACATCGGCAGGGTCCCTGTCTGGAGCACTGTGGAGACATTAGCCAAATGCTATTACCCCGAGCTCGCTCACCTGCGAGACAGCAATGGCCTTCTATCAGACTATCCTTTCCCAAAGGGGGCTTGCCCAGGTGAGTCACCCCCCTCCCCACTACCAACCACCTCCCTTACCTCACCCATTTGTTTCACAGTCCATTTTTAAATGCATCCCCCGTGTGCTCTGCAAAGAGTTTTTGATTAATGCGACTTAAACACTGAAACATTTCTGTCTGATTGCTACAGTGGAAGTTTACATTTAGATTTGTACTGTACCAGCTGCAAGCACTATCTTACTATAGTTGTTTTTGGAGCTTACACTGCATATTTAAGCTTTTTAAATGTCCCTCTATGACTTTTCCTTTGACTTCCTGTCTGTACAATTCATTGTGCTGTTTGTTTTTCAAAATCTGGCAGGGGAATTGTAGTTGTAATTACATTTATCTTCTTCAATTGGCAGCTTCTGGGCCTTCTCTTAGACTCCCCAAACACACTGGCTTTTCCAGAGTTAAGACAAAATGGACAATAATTTTATCTAACCAAGGACTGGAAAAACAAAATTGTGTTTATAACATGAGCGTACACAAACAAAACCTCAAGGGAAATAAGTTCACCTTTCAGAAGCACAGATCGTGGCAGTTTAGAAATGGAAATAACTGCTTACACTAACGGACATTCATTTTAAACCCTTTAAGTCCAAACACCTCAGTTACTTACTTATTGCTAATGCTAACACTGACTTTTTAAAGAATGATGTGCATGGTGTTTAAAGCTCTCGTCCACTTCATACACAATGCTGAACTAAACCAGATAAATAAATCCTCTTTTTTTTCCCTTCTCCTTTTTCAGCTGCCCTCTCGCCCTTCTCTGTGACCCGCCGCATTGGCCACCCTTACCAGAACCGGACGCCGCCCAAGAGGAAAAAGCCTCGCACCTCGTTCAGCCGGGTGCAGATATGCGAGCTGGAGAAACGTTTTCACCGGCAGAAGTACCTGGCGTCGGCCGAGCGTGCCACTTTGGCTAAGGCCCTGAAGATGACAGATGCACAAGTCAAGACCTGGTTTCAGAACAGACGGACAAAATGGCGGTAAGATTCCAGCAGAGCGCTGTTTCACCTCTCCACCGTCCGCATCCTTTAGCTGCCTGGAGGTAGAGAACACTAAAGCTAAATCATCATAATTCCCTCTTCCACATGAAATATTTTGCTCATGTTTTCTCCCACATGATCTACTTAAGCAAAACAAACAGGCCTTGGTGGATTTTTCAGAAGCTATTTGTCTTTACGAGTGCAGGATGTTCACTCAGAAGAGCCACTCCTTCCAATCTTTCTTGCGCCATAAATCGACAGCAGTGAATGCGTCTCTGCTTTACTCTTGGTCCAAAATGCTCACTTGTGTTTTACTTTAAACACAAGCAAAATGGTCTGCAGCTGAAGCATTGGAGGCGTTGTACAACACAACACCTATTTTGCTTAGCTTAGCTGCCAGTCGAGGCCAGTTCACTTGACCAAGCACAATCACTCCTGAGCCTCCTGAAAGGCCTTTTAGAAAATTGCTGTCCAAAGCAATACTGAAACACTCACAGGAGGAATTGACTGCCAAGTCCATAGACAGAAAAAAGAGAAAACACGAACACACTCCTTCACTTCATTCTAACTGTTGTTTATAGCCATTTGGAAGTAAATGAGTAGGAAATCAAATTATGATGCCCTGCCCTTGGTTAAAGGGGCAGGACACATTTTTCAAAGGCACAGCTAAATTACTGAAAGGGTTTTAATGTTTAAATGATCCTCAGGCTTTTTAGAATTAGTTTTGAATTTAATACAAATAGAAAACACTTAAAACTGAGCTGTGGCTGGTTAACATTTATGAGGTAGTTTATTGGCTCGTTTGTCTTAAATAAACATACGATATTGAAATTTGGTTTGATGATCCCCTTAAAAGAGTATTTTTAAAAAGGTGCATTTATTAAAAAAAAAACATCAATCAGATCCTGTAGCAATTAAAAAAACAGGACACTACAAGATATAATAAAAATGAATTTGTTTAAAATAAACACAACCAAACTGAATATGAGACTGAACGGCATGTCACGAGTAACAAGGGAATTGGCTTAACTCGTTTTTCTGATTTCCTAGTTTTGCAGAGATTTATCCCTCTCCCTGTAGTGAGCACCTGATAGGATGAGCATGAGGGATGTCTTTGCGTGACGACTACGCTAGTAACAAGAGGATGATCAAATCAACAGACAGCGAATAAGATTATGATAATGCTGTTAACAATAATGTGTGGCTAATGGATGGAGGTCGGTGTGCATGAAAGAGTGTTTTAGAGGTGTGTTTCTGCCTGTGACTCCTTCCTGCCATTTGTATTTTCTTGTTGACTTTGACAGCAATTATTTGTTTATTATGGTTACAACAGAACCTAATTAATTCTTCATTGTGCCTTATTCTGTAATGTTGATATGGACCATTCAGAACATTTTTTGTCACACATACAGGAGAAAAATTTTAATGACCGTGTAAGAATCTGTCAAAGAAAGGAGAAGAAACAATCTATGATCAAAAGCAGCATTTCATCTGCTCCAAATCACACAGTTTGAAGCTTGTTAAATCTTTGTTCTTTTCTCTCCTGCATTTATTATTTCAATTCACTTCTTTATTTACACCTATAATCCTGCAGGCTTAAAGTTAAATTCACACTTTCTCTCTTTGGATACTCTCCAACATAAACACCTCAGCCATTCCACTAAAAGGACACACTGTTTTTACCATACTGTTTCTGCATGTGTGTTACAGGAAAACACACATCTGTGATATTTTTTGTCACAGTTCAAATGCTGATAGCAGCCCATACTGACACAACGCACAGGGTGTATGTTACTGTTAACATATGCTGTGCTGAAAAGAAAAGAAAAAAGAAACAGATGTAACTTTTCACCTTGAGGCAGGAAGTGTACCCCCCCACCCCCCACCCCCCCGCGTTAGTCCCATTCTCTCGCCAACACCTGTCACTCATCTTGATCAGCTGTCATGTAGCCTGAAGCTGAAGTAAGTACCACAGGTGTTTAATAAACACAGTAAAAGCAGCCAATTTGCTAATGAACAGGTTTCACTGGCAGGTTTTTTGCGACACTTGGAATAGCTTTTTCTTTTCACCCCTTTTCTTGCTTTCTTTGCTCGATTTCTTCATTGCTTTTGCTTCCCTGCTCAGTGGCTGTTGTGCTTCCATTGATAACCATGAAAATCCAGTTGTGACTGGCATCCTTTTCATTTCTTGTTATTTCCCATTTTAAATACCTGCTTGTTGCAGCTTTAAAAATACTGTCATTATTGTGCTGTCATTCTCTTATTTTGAAACTTTGCTCTTTTCTCTGATTTTAGCAAAGCTGTCAGTTTGATTTCCCTTAATGCAGTGATTCACAACCTTTCTGTGCTCTGGCTTGTGGCCCTGAAATGGTGGATGGCGAAATAGTGCCCCTATGGCAGTAGGCGTCACTCGTCGTCATGGTTACAATCGCAAACACATGATTAGACTTATGGAACAGTCATGGTTTGGTTAGGTTGGTTAGGTTTAGGAAAAGATTGCGGTTTGGGTTGAAATAAGTTTTTCCTTAAAGTTAGACGACATTGTCATGGTTACAGTAATAAACATGCAGATAAGGTTGTGGAGCGGGCACGGTTACAAACAATGACTTTCGGTTTCAAATAGGAAACAAACAGCAGTCTCCTGTGTTAAAGTCCTGTGTTTTGCCAACGCATCTCCAACCCCAACCTCCTCCTAATGTAGAAGAGGTAAAGAAGTGAAACAATCCAATAATTTGCAAGAAAAAAGATTACAGGAATGTTTTGAAAATATTTTCATGTAGCAGACATGTTTCTTCTCTACTCTCCTAAAATGTCTATCATCTTATGACCTCTCAAATTTATCTAGGATCCCGACAACATTGCCAACATTGCTGTCGTGTGTGGCATTAATCAGTGTTGTGTACATGCCCCCATGAAAATAAACATCACATAGGTCTTAAATCCTCGTCTGCTCCCTTTTTGTCTCTCCATCCACCCAGGAGACAGACTGCGGAGGAGAGAGAGGCAGAGAGGCAGCAGGCCAACCGGCTGATGCTGCAGCTTCAGCAGGAAGCTTTCCAGAAGACGTTGAGCCAGCCTCTGCAGCCGGACCCACTCTGCCTGCACAACTCCTCCCTCTACGCCCTGCAGAACCTGCAGCCCTGGGCAGAAGACAATAAGGTGACCTCCGTCACCTCCGTGGCATCTGTAGTGTGAGCGTGTTTGTATGTGTGCGTCTGTGTGTATAGGAGAGAGAGAGAGAGAGAGAGAGGGAGGGACAGAGGGAGGGGAGAAGCTGGGAATGAAATGTGTGTATCAGTTTGTCGTCAGTGTGAATGGACAAAAGGGAGGAATCTCTTCATTCTATCTCTGACGTGGCTGACGTTCAGAAACGCAGCACCATTATGGGATTGTTATAGATACAGGAAAATGATGCTTGCTTTGGAAAAAAAAATTTATTTGAATGGACATTGTGCTTCCTCACTCATTGATCGTTACCAGCAACATGGTGGGGGAGCATGCGTAGAGAGAGACAGCTATCTGTTACTGCCAAGACCTACAAAACACTGTATGCGGACTTCACCACACAGGAGCCGCACTGACATTGCTGTTTGTCAAAATTAAGCAAGTCTGCAACTGTTATCTTAAATATCTAAAGTATGTTGAGTCATTTTCCTGCCTTACACCAAGTTTCCGCTTTCCCTTCAGCTGTCGGTCTAAAAGAGAGGAGGGCACTTTATCCGTAAGTGCCAGGAAACAAATGGACACCTCTGTACATGCCCAACTATCAAGACTGTCCCCTCTTTTGCCTCTGGATCCCTCACGAGGCGGCAGAGACTTTCTGCCACAAATGGCAAAAAAAAGACCTCCTGTTTTTCGCTTTTGACTTTGTACAATGTAGTAAATGCATGTTTCAACCTTTTTCTGTGTGCACTCGGAAGTACCATTGAAGTCAGCTGTCGTCGAGGTGGAGCCCCCCACCCCAACCCCCCCACCCCTCCCTCCACCCCCCGACCGCAGTGTTCAAGTGGTAGTGGATTGATGGAAGTCCTGATCACGGATTCCTCATTATGTTCAATTTAAAGGTTGTTTTATATTAAATGATATTGTGACTTTTTGAAAAGATGACAAACCTCTCTGTTTTTCTTGCCTCTTTTTGTCTCCCTGGATTTTTTTCACACACTGCCTGTTAGTTGTTTGTCACCATTATGAAAACCATGCAATAATACTTTATGATTTTAGCGAGGTAGTTAGCCTCATGGGATTCAGCTATGATTACACATTAAAGTTTCAAACCACCCAAAGGTAAGATACCACCGAATTGTATCAGAAGGACAATGCAATACGTTTTTTTTTATACATAAAAAATGATGACTACAGCTCCCATGTGTGAATGTGAAGCAGGGCGTTGCCGAAAAACATAAAGTGTGCTCAGCAAAACTCTCCCTGGATAAATAAAGGTTTGAAAACTGATGCCAGCTCAAATTAGAATGTGTGTACAGGAGAAAAGTACAAATATCGCAGCTGCCAAGTGAGCATTTGAAATGCAGTGGTCTGTGTTTTGTTTATGTTTTCAGTGGAGCACCTTAATGGAAGATTCATTCATCCATCAGAGCAAGAAACCTAAAAGCAAATGGAAGGGTGTGTGTCACCGGTCGAGGTCATCCCTCACCTTTATAATGGAGTTTACACACAGTCAGCACAGGACTCAAACTATTAAGAGCTGAATTGCCTCCTTTGCCTTCGTTCTTGCACAATGTGAAAAACGACTGTTGCGAGAATGACATGATCAGTCATAGTAAACTAGGAGTTCCTCTGTTTTTTGTATCAGCACTGCTTCCTGCCAATCAGCCAACACCTACAGGAATACTGGAAGTAATTCCTTGAATGCCTGTCACACACCACACCATTTTTGGTATTGTATGGATGAAATCGTGGCCACCTAGACACCAGACAGTCGTAAACATTTGTTATCACCACATCCACCCTATCATGCAAATTCTTATCACCCAAGCCATAACAAAAACGACCCATCTAGAAGCACAGTAAACACATCATTCAGGTTCCTTGCTCGTAAATGAGCCTCTAACACTGTGCGCGTCACAGGAAATGGACCTTGCTGTGCACTTCCCTCTCTCATTCACATCATATCACTCGATTTCTTTGGACTCTGAGCATAACGCTGGCCTCTTGTTAATCTTGGCTGTTGCTGCTGCTACTGTCAAATACCTATCACAAGCCTTTTTGACAGACTTGTATTTCAGAAACGCCAGGGTAAATATCTTGTGCCTTTTGTTTGGATATCACTGGCATCTGCTTGCTCAAGCCTCCAAACCTTTGCTCAGAGCAAGTTGATGATCTGGTTCGAAACAGCTGTCTGCAACTGCATCCAACCTCAACAACCCTCTGCTTTCCCTCAAACATAGCACCTATGTTTAGTCAGTTTTTAGGGCGTCCTGCCTGGTTGCGATCCTGTCAATAGCGGGCTGTTCTCCAGGTGACGCCTCCTCAACCCTCATTTCCTCCGCTCCCTGCTGCTTCTTTCATCTCTCTGTCTCGGATGCCTTGAAGACGTGACTTGGCCCATTTCAGAAAAATTCCTCCCTTTTCTGTTTTCAAAACCGTGCATTGTGTTTTACTACAGGTGCTTAAAGATTTTTTCTCTTCTCCTGTCATGGCTCTGTAGTGTTTTTTTTTCTCACCCCCACTCCGTTGCTGCCAAAGAGCCCTGTCTTTATCCAATAAAATGTCACCACACAAGATGAACAAGAACAAGAGGCTCAGGGTATATCAGACTTCCTATCAAGCACTTTGTTTTGAACGGGGGCACCAAAAAACTATTCACCACATACTCTGTGTTGTCCTCTGTGTCATGCTCTGTCTGTTCCCATCAGTTGTTTCCATTCTTGAGAAACTCAGTAAACATTTAAGTCGTTATGAGGCAGCTGTTGTTGCTCCAGTGATCCAGCGAGTTGAGCACGGCAGAGGTTGGAAGTTTGATTCCTCAACAGCAGTGGGAGAAGTATTCATATCCTTTACTTAAGGAAAAGTGTCAATACAGCAATGTAAAAATACTCCATTGCAAGTAAAAATACTACTTAAAAGTACTAATTTGGTCCCTCTGACTGAGATTATTATATATGACATAATCAGACAATTAATACTGATGCATCAGTGTGTAAGGAGCCTGTTACTGCTGGAGATGGAACAGATTTATAAACAGGGACAGGGACCAGATAAATCTGGGTTGTTTCATAAATCTGTTTTCAGATTTAACCTTTTTCTCTTCAATTTTTGCTGAGATATTGGATCATTTGAACTTTTATTGAAATGAAACCGTGTGAGAAGTTTAGAGGGAAAAATCACTATCTGGTGGAGCCGTTAACAACTCATAGACATTTGAAATGCGACTACACACTGCTTTTAGGAAGACGTCAGGAGTCAAAAAGGTTGGAAACCACTGGTTTAATCAACAATGTGTTGCAGTTTAAGAGCTTGCTATATTATCCAGTGTGTAAAACCTTCATCTTAAAAGTAACTGGTAACTAAAGCTGTTGAATAAATGTAATGGAGAAGTAAGAAGTAGCATAAAACAGAAATACTGACGTAAGGTACAAGACCCTCAAAACTGGACCTCAGTAAATGCACTTAGGTACTTTCCACCACTATTAAATACACACTGATTTACATTTTGGTCACCACCAGCAAACTGCATGATCACTGGAACATTATACAGTTTGATCTCTGAATTATACAACTTATTCATACAGTCAGCCATCAGGTAGCAACAACTAAGGTGTTCAGTAATTTCTCATTTGCTACATTCCTGCAGATTTTGCAACATAAACATGATAAACTTTGGCATTTACCATAACCTTCTTTTTTGGCTCTTGTTTTACATTCATTCAGTTTGTTAATGATGATTAATTGTTGTAACATCTTTCTGGGTCGAACAAGAAAAGGCCAGTGATCATGAATATTTGGCTTGAAAAAGTGTTAAGCTTTCGTTGCTAAATCTAATCACAGTAATGAGTATGTCCAGGATTTATCTGTTTTGGTGCCACATTTCCTTTATACACAGCTGAACATAAGTAGAGGAGTGCTGTGGTTTACTAAAGGCTGTGGTTGATTTTATATGTTTATTTAACTATGGGATAATCTGCAGTACGTCCACAACTGTACAACACACAAATACATTTTTTTAACTTGATACCAGATGGAATAATATCAGTCCACAGTCCTAACAACTGTTTTCAGGCCATGACAGCTGCTGTAGCCACCAGATTTTAGAGGAAAGGAACAGCCACCTCATACTGCCAAACTCTATTAGATCACTGCTAATGTGTTGATATTAGAGGCTTTGTTGACGAAAGGCTTTTATGGTTCTTGACTTTAAAAAGCTGCTAGTTTGACTTACTCTGAAAATAATGAGTGCTTATTGCAGAGGAATTCTGCGGTAGACGGATAATAGTCAGTATTGTGTTGTTCGCCTTAAATCTATCTATTTGCAATAACCCACCTACAACAGGATGTGTAATGATCTGTGCAGTTTCCCTCAGATGTTTGGTCAGCTATGAAGTATTAAACTAGAGCTGTGAAAATCTTGAAGTGGGCACAAATGAAAATCACAAACAAGTTTTGCTCTACTAGATGTGGAAAATTAGACACATTTTATGTCTGAACTAGTTTCTCTGATGGAAAGTTAAACCCACGAAAAATGAAAACATTTTACATCATGGTATTGTGCAACTAAATTTCCAGGGCCATTTACTTTTTGATAATCAACAAGCAGCAATAACCAACGTCATAAATAACTCACAATGCTCTGATGATAGATGCAATGATCCCATATCATTGGCTTTTGTTAGATGGTCTTCAGATGAGTTATAGCTCAGGAAACAACATATTGTTTGTAAAATAATGATGTCATGCGGCTTATGTTAAATCAAATAAGGTAAACCTCCTGAGTGGAGACTGTCTGTTTCAAATGATGGTTTTGTCAAGACAGACGAACATTTTTGTTTTTAAGTAAAGAGGGTACCAAGAGACAAAGAGATTTATTTAACAATTTAACAAAATATTCACATGTGGTGGAATTACATTTTAATACTGTAAGTTATCTTTGCCTATTTTTGATGAATGATTTAGAGTGATGATTATTAAACAACCGTTGGCTGGCCAGGAGCATCGAATCACTTCCAGCTGAGTCAAGTGAAGAATGAAGATCTCTCTCAGCAGTCCGATTGCATGACAGAGACTTCAGGACTAACTCAACCTGCTGACATGACACGCTTTCATGACTCTCTCTCTCTTTCATTTACACATACAGCATGTACACACACACTTGTGTATACATATGCTTGCTCATACATATACATAACAGCTATATGTATGCACGTCTGCATGCGAGAGTAAACGTGTAGAAAAAGCAATCATTCACACACAGATATGAACATCTTATCATTAACATAAGTGCTAAGTAGGAAGTATCTGTGAGTGTCAACGCAGTAATGAGTGATTTATCTCTGATGCTGAGAGTGATTTTATATGTTAAATATGGACATAAAGATCCCTTAAATTACTACTTACTTTTGAAACAGGCTGTGTGGTGATACAAAGAAGATGAGTAGAGAATGTTACAGTAAGTAAATATAAAAAAAAGCAATTTCTTATTTCCCTGCACTTTCAAGGAATCTGTACCAAAGTGCCAAAGAAATGTGTTGAGTAAGTACATATGTATCCGCGGTATGTCGGCCATGAGAACAGATCTGCAGACGTGTCCTGGCAGTGTGTGACACATTAAAGCCTTCTCAAGCTTTCAGCCATGCATGAAGACGACTCATTCCTTTTGGGCAATACTGGTACTGTGGCTCAGTGACTCAACACCTGCTCAGTATGGGCCAAACTGACACATGACGAGGCACTTATGTTAAGGTTAGAAACACATTTCCCAATTTAGCAGCTCAGCTGCTGTTTCACAATTAGATTGCAGACTTTTCCTTTAAGGCGCCTGTGAACCCTGAGATGTTTACTCTTGCAACACAAGTTAACTGATGTCAAGCTGGAAGAGTTGAGGTGAAAGGCTGTTTTTCTGCCTAAGAAAAATGCTGTCAGTGCTGAGCTGGAAAGGTCAGGATCCTACAGAATGACACAGTGGGTGAGTAGATCATAATATGAAGAGTACATCTAAACCTGCTCTTTATGAAAAGTGCCTTGAGATAATTTCTGTTGTGATTTGGAGCTACACAAATAAAACTGAAGAAGTAGACTGTCCAGCTACTGAATGACAGCCCATGTTACTGCCCAGTGTTACTGACCTGCTGCAGTGCCTTTGAGCAAAACACGTGCACTCCAGGGCTGCTGCTCTGAAATTGAGAGTGAGACAAGGAATCAAAGCTGTCATATATAATAAAATAAATAAGATACAGTCCTTATGATAAAGGGATGTTGTAGCATTTCAGCAACATATACAATAATCACCTGATTTATATTACACTCTCCTTCAACTGACAAGAACACATACTGTCATAATTTACCAAAAGAGGAACGTGTTTATACACATAAAATTGTCCTTAGTCTTTTCTCTAAAACAAACACTTCCATTGATAAAATTATTCAACGTGCAGTTCGTGAAGTTTCATACTAAGTTAAATTTTCCTGTAATATCTGAGCCTGCAGTGGCTCTCCATTTTATTATCAATATTTTTAACAACCACAGAAGACTCTTCAAAAGACTGCAGCTGCCCCCAGGGCTGGACTTTTAATATCACCGGCCAAAGGCCTCTTTTATTTAGTCCAAACAGCACATTAAGTGATGGACATAAGGGAGAATATCCCAATCTTAATATAAAAGCTGAAATGCTTATTTGAGAAACCTGAAGCACATGAAAGAAGGAGAAATAAACAAATGCATAAAAACCATGCAGTTAGTCAGTAAAATGATGAGGGCAAGCATGAAATATAGCATAGCCTATGTTCTTATATCCACATATGTACAACTGTATATTACCGATACCTGTGTATAATAGTTCCATTGTGTAGGTATTTTCAGCAATTATCCAAACAATTGAAATTAAGCACTCTGCCTCAGCTACTGTCTACTGCCATCTCTGCTGCCATCTTGTTGTCTGTCTTGATCAGTCCTTTTCTTGCACAATGTTCTTTTTTTTTTCTTTTTGATTAGCTTATGGATTGTAACTAATTACTGTGTGTTACAATGTGAAATTTGTTGGTGGGTGAGTATTGTAATATTGTGTGTGTGTGTGTGTGTGTATAATATAAATAAAAAAATATTGTCATTATTAAATTAAAAAAGAGAAATGAATAAATACATAAACTAATATAGGGCATTAATATACAGTGTACTAGTATACCAGACCTTCACTAACCACGTGCAACATTTTACTAGGCACAATCATTAAATATATTTAGCACTGGACTATGATCCTATAGATACAGAATTTAGTTATTTCAGTTTCCCCCTTAGCTTCTGTTAAAAAATAATGCATCACCTCAGAGTTTTTAAATCGTGATTATTATGGTCCTTTTTATATTTTTGGATTTTTGTTTACAGTAGATATTTTTTGTTATCAGTATGCGATTCTACTTTTTTGACCTCAATCTATGTAACGGCGGCGCCATCTAGTGTTCTTCTAATAGAATACTCTGTTTCGTTCCCTCCTATTCTCTAATTCTATTGGCTCAAATATTTTTGAGCCTTCGGTGACGTTTTTGCTTTCTCATTGGATCGGTGATGTGTCCGTCAAGCCAGTTTACGGAAGTGTCGCCGCCCACTTCAAAGATGGAGGACGATATCTCAGATGTGAGCAGACCACAAATGTACTTGTTTGGTGAGCTCGCTTACTCTGACAAACCTCAAATTATTCGTTCGCACAATCAGCTTTACTGCCTTGTTATCATGCACAAATAGCTATTTAACATTTTTAGCTGGAGGGAGTAAGCTAAATATCTGGCTAACCTGCCTGTCCCTAATCGGCGCCAATTCAGCTCTTTTGTTAGCTAGCCGAGCAAGGCAATGGGGTGCATAGCTATTGTAAGAGTAAAACCCCGCATCTCCAGCAGTTTTATACATTTCTGTATATTGTCCAAGATAAGTGCAGACATATGGTTTGTTACACGTCTCACGTATGTTTTTTTCCCCCAAGGTTGCACCCTAAAATCGGACAAGCGAGAGTTCAAAGTTGACGTAGACGACGATGATACGGAGCAACAGCTGTCACTCAAAGCCGTAAGGAAGACACTTTCCATTGCTCGTAGAACAACTGTTATAGAAGAATAATACGACTGGAAGACGTGTTTCAATGGGAAACATCACAAGGGTTAAATATATGTGTTGTTAGCCCTACTTTCATTGAACCTCAGTCTGTTTTTTTCTGCAGTTGTCAGTTTCAATTTGCTTTACTGGTATTTGACATTTGAAGAACGGCTTTTTAATGTTTGTTTTAGGGGTTGTATTTACTGCTTTCCACTTCAAAAAATGTACATTTCTAGCATGCATGCGTACAGTATGTTTATGATGATGTTTATTTTCTCAAAAGATTTTCACCTAGTCTGCCTGTTCAAGTACAGGCCAGAATCCATACACTTTAATCTCGTGTATTGCATATGTTTTATCCATTACTCATATATCTGTTTCATTAAAGATAGATGCATATTGATAACTTATGTTGTGAGAGTCAGTTCTGCCAGTTCTTCACTTTTCTTGTCCTCCTCTAGTAAAACAGAAAGTTTTTCAATATTTTGCAGGGTTAAGAAATTGAGAAAGTGTTTTTTTCGAAGACATTTATATTAAATAATCAAATATTGTGAACACATACAATGTATCTTGTCTTGATTATATTCTGTTGGACATTTCCATGATCTCATATAGTGATCTGTTTCTTTCTGTCTCTCTCCTATGTGGTGTTAATTTAGTATTTTGTGTCAGTCAGTAATTGTTTCAGTTTTGAGATATCAAAAATAAATGAAGAGAAAAGAAAAGGTATTTTTTAAAATGTGAAACTGGGGAAAGCAATTTCAACACTTTCATTAATGAGATTATTGTTAATGTGTCAAACTGGATCTGCAGTCTTCACCTGGTATCAGCAGGTATTTCAGAAATTAGACCGTATCTGGAGGCAGAAATCTTGCCAGAAACTTGATGTTGGTCGGTCGAAACCTGTGCTCGTCGTAGTTCCTCAGTTCAGGCAAAGGGTATCAGGAGCAGTGTTAGCTTGACGATGCCATGACATAGAGGTGGATTTGTAAAGAATCAGCTGTGCTGCTGTTGCAGGTGTGTCTGGGAGCTGAGGCTGAGGATAAGTTCCACATGGTGGAAGTCGAGGGCCTCACTTATGATGGAAAAACGACCAAAGTGCCACTGGTTGTCCTGAAGCCGTCCGTCCTGCCATCTGTGAGTAAACACCAACACTGACAGCATTTTGTGAAGTATTAAAGGAGCTGCTCACTGACATATGTAAAGCTTATATTTTAGTTTTCAGACTCTATGCATAATAAGATAACAAAAACTGAAAAGAAAAATCAATCAAACACAGGTGTGAATGCTATAATATATTATTGGATGCAAATAGTATATGAATAATTAAAAAATGTACATTGTCGTGATAGTTGTCACTGTCATATTGTCCAGATGAGTTTAGGTGGATTTGAAATCACTCCTCCAGTTACCTTCCGTCTTCAGTCTGGCTCCGGACCAGTTCACATCAGCGGGCAGCACTTTGTTAGTGAGTATTAGTGCAACAGCTGTTACTGCTGTAGTTGTCCTTCCTTCTACACTTATAGAATATGACACCATTAAAATGAAGTACTTAACCTACCCAAGTTAGAAGTAGTGAGTTGGTAGCTCTGCCTTCCTTCTCAAGTGAGGTTAATGGAGTGTCATTTTATGTCCATGTTTGTTTTGTAGGTGTGAAGGATTCAGAGGATGAGGAGGAGGAGAACAACACGTCGCCAGTCAAACGACCTGCAAGTCTGATGTCTGGGAAGAAGCCTCCATTGGTAGTTTGTTCTTTTGAATTCATGGCAACAGGGCTGTCTTTAGCTCTGCAAGAAAATTGTCCCAGAAGCTAAGGCTAAAGTCCTAAAGATGATTTTTAATCTTTGTAAAATCATGAGGTTACAGCAAGAAGTTTTCTGAGGCTGTGGTGGCTATTTGTTGTTGCTATTTGAAATTCTTAGTGTTTTCTTAACGAACAGATCATTAACTTTCCTTGTAGAAAAAACTGAAGATGGATTCTGATGACGATGATGAAGAAGACAGTGACGAAGATGATGATGAGTATGTTTTTGTAATGCTGATTTTGACACTTGGCATGCCTAAAAAACACATTTATCTGCTTAAAGATTTAGTCAGATGCACAGATAATATAAGGCATAATTTTATTCACTGTTTTTTCTTGCATTTGTGCAGAGACATCTGTGATTTTTAGCCTAATGTTTAATGTTTTTTTTTTTCACTTAATACCACTTTTTTTGTAGTGATGATGAAGATGATGACAGTGATGAAAATTCTGTGAAGCCTCAGAAGAATGTTGGAAAAGAGCTCAAAAAAGTAAGCCTGGTCTATTTTTTTTGTTCTTTTTATAAACATGCCAACCCAGAGCTCCTGTGGAGCAATTTATTGATGCTCCTGAGTATTTAAATGGTTTGTTCATTTAAAACAGTGTTATTTGAACTTAAATAATCATACATATGTTAGATTTAGTAGATAGATAGATAGATATATAGCTATAAATATAATAGACTGGAATGAGTTTTTTCTTTTGTCATTTGAGATGTGTTTTTAAGCTATCTGCAGATGTTATCTTTTACTTTAAATATTATTACCAAATGTCCTTGTATGTCACCAAACTTTATTTTAACAGTAGACTGTATTCATTTGGGGTGTCTCCAGTCCTCTGTTGTCCACCAGGTGTCAGGGTAACCAAGGGCTTGCTCTCAGATTCCTTTGGAGTAAAAGGAATTTCTCTGAGTTGCAGCAGTCTGCCCACTCCCCTGTTGTTTCTACCTCATCATTTAAACTCCCACAGATTGTATCCTATAGTAGCGTTTCATTTCAGCGGGCCCTTCCCATTCCTGCACTCACTGACCGTCCACCTTTTTTGTATGAGACAAAACATGGAACTTTTTCATCCTGTTTGCTCATGTACCCACCTGTTTTCCGTGAGTAAAACACAGGGTCTGTGTGGCGTAATGATCGGATTTCTCCTCTGTAATCTGCTTGAATTCTCACCGTCTCACCAACAAGACAGCACTATGTTATCCTACACACACACACACACACACACACACACACATGGACTTGCACGCACTCACACATGCAGTCAGACATGCACACTGTAGACATGTACACTTTAACATTGAAGTACACATGCACAGTACATATGCACTACACACAGTTTCATGCACATGCACACTCACACACATGCACGAGTTATGGGAAAAATCTTCCCCCGTTTTTCGGTAACGCTGCATATCTTTGTCCCTCTGTCATCCCACTGTTAATATGATTGCTCCTTTTTATCGTCTCTCATGCCATTTCAGCTTTGCACCTGGCCTTTGCCTTTGAACACTTGTTTTGCGTGTTACCACAATCACTTACAAGTGTGTGGGTGCATGTGTGTATCTGCCTCGTTTTTAGTTTTTTTTTTTAAAAAAAAACACGCTATCCAAGTGCAAACTGTGCCAGGCAAAAGATCAAAGCAGGGCAGATGCGCATACCTGCGACGTGAGCGCCGATCCTTGCCTCAGGGTCAGATGACAGCTGAGCATTTCTGTCACCTGTTGATTTATTCTGTTGTCTTCTCTTCCAATTCCTCCACCTTCTGTGCCCCCCCCCCCCCCCAATTCTTCCCTTCTATGACCTTAATCCTTTTCTTCACCTTCTTCTCTTTAGCTCCATAGCTGTCCTGTCTCATACTTTAGTAATGAAGGCACAAAGTTCTAGAAAGTAGGGCTGGGAGCACTTATTTTTTGACTGCTAATTCAGCCAGATTCCAATACTGTTTTCTTTCTTTTTTGTCATATTGTACCTCAGTACTGTTTTGAGTACCAATCAAAATGTGAAAGCTGGCATAAAATATTTGGTGTGATTCTTAATCTAGTTTACTTGGTCACTGATTAGATATATTTGATCTGCACAGGAAATCCGAAAAACTTTGCATATTTTAGACTGTCAGAAGTTCAAGTATGGTCTGCATAAATATCTTTGCTAGTACTGGTACTAAATGACATTCTGGCACCTATGTTGATTTTTTGTCACATGTGACACAGGTTTGATGTTTTCTGCCTGGTGTGGAGAGCAAACATGTTGCCTAAGATGCACGTAACTTGTATTTAGATGTTGGAATTGCAATTTGACAGCGTTGCCATGACTAGTAAATCTTACATCATTACTTCAGACAATCATCATAATTCTGGCAACAGAACAGGCTGGCTGTGCCAGTGTTGGCATTGAGAACAATACGCACATGTTGGAAAAAAAGGTGAAAATGCTTACTTAAACAGTGTTTAAGGTGGCTCCTTTGTTCAGTCAAAACAGCAAGGGTGCTTTTACATGACAGGATCTATACCCAGCAACCCTTGAATCTTTCTACACTTTAAGTGAGATTCAGTCACAGGAATTATCTTTTGCTCCTGGGCCATAGCTCATGCCTCCAACAAGTCTTTGCTCCCATGATACAACTTCCTGACCCAGGAACCTGGGATATGAGTTTGCAGGGCAGCATGTTGGATTGCTCCAACACAAGACTGCTGCACCTACACAACATTGATGCAGACTCTTATTACTAGTATCATTACTGCGACTTGTGATAGAAATTTATTGTAATGTTATCAACCTTTTACCAATAGCAATGGAGCTAACTTTCCAACCTGTCTAAATAAAGAGCAAGATGAAGGCACACAGGGGGGCTAATGTGGTGACATGCTTAAAGAGTCACGTAACCAGAAAACACTCAGCAGATCTTCACCACATTAAAGACAGAGGTCTTAGTTTTGTGGCAAATCCTCCAACCTCTGAACTTCTCCTCACACAAACAACAGAGAGATTACAGAGTACAATACAATGACATTTCAAATTGTCACATGCAAAATGTGTGTCATAAGTTCCTGAAACTTTACTTCTTTATAAAGAACTAAGGGATTAAAATAACTGTTGAAAACACAGTAACAAGAGAGCCAGCCACCCAATGGAATTACAATACGCCATTTAAAAATCTGGCTATATAGAGAGCACAAACACTCAGGTGCATCCATGTGAGTGTCCCTTGCATGTTAATATCATTCTGATTTAAAAAACAAAAAAAGCTTTGAAACCTTACTGAAACAACCTTCCAGCATCTTGTATTACCAGGCATTGCTCTAGGAAATTACATGTGTAATTGCCTTGTAGCAGTTATGTCAACACAGGCAATTACACTTCTAGCCCATTCCAAGGTGAATACCAATGATTGCAAGGAAAGGGATGGTGCTCAGGAAATGCAGGTACTTGCCTCGGCTATTACAAGGTAATTACACAGGTGCCTGAGAGCAATGGAAACCTGACGGGAAGGCCTCCAGTGTGGAGGAGAACAATGACAGGTTATTGGGGTACTAAGTATCTGATCAGTGAGAAATTACTCAGTATGTCTAGAGTTTCCTCTGTAATTTTATGTAGCACTGGTGCTTGGAGATAATTTCAGTTTTGGTTGCATATCATTCCTGATTTTGGTGTAGTTATGTTTTTAGTCCAGCCTGCAGATGGATTAACCCTTTTTACTGAGATACTTAATTCTTAACTTTGGACTGTCATTGCTCCTTTAGCTTTAGAATGACTTTATGCTGTTGTCTTGTTTTTTGTTGCACAATGTAAATTTCTTTTGTCATGTTGGGTTAAAGTGCTTTTAAAAGTAGTGTACACGTGCAGCATTGATATTATTATGACCTTGCAGGGGTGAGAGAAAATAACGTGAAAACCTCATGGCGAAAGACTCTGAAGAAAATTAACCACAATTGCAAACACTTCTACAAATGTGGTTCACATTATGTTAAATGCCAATTATAATTTGTCAGCTATAAAAGAGGCCTGGCAATTAGTGCTTTGATATGGAGTTTTCAAAACAACATGACACAACTACCAGAGCCTCAGAGAGGCTTTGATATCCAACATAATATATCAAGAAGAGGAGACAATTGCTAAAAATGAACCACGGTCAACAGGGTTATAATAAATATATACAGTATTTAAGGAGTTGTAAAATATAGAAAATGGGGAACAATCTAAACTGATTCACCTCTGTAACAGTGTTTGCAGTTGTAATCCACTACCTTCATATTTAGTCAAAGCACCTTTTCATGAAGTTTTGATAACACTTAGAGGTGCTTGTTGCTCATATCACTTGTTTTGTTTTTTACTGTGATCAACTGTGATCTATGATCAATTTAGTTAATTTTCTGAGACTGTTCTGCTTGTTTTTTATTATGTGTTGTTTACATGTTTTATGTGAAGCAGACTGGTAAATTTAGCTGGTTTAAACCAATGTTTCCTAAAAACAGGGATGTCACCCTGGGGATGCCTCATTTATGAATGTTGGGTTTGTTCCTTTGCTTTCTCAGAGCCCAGAGTCTTCAGCAAAGAAGGCCAGCAAGACTCCAGTGAAACAAAACGGCCCTGCAGGAAAACCATCAGGATCAGCAGTCAAACCACAGATTAAGGTATAGAGGGGTTGTATCACCCTAGAAGGGCAATGCAGGGTTATAGATGCAATGAAGATGGACCTGTGGTTTTTTTTTTTTTTTTTTTTTTTGGGGGGGGGGATTTACACAAAACAAAAATGAAAGCATCTTTATTGCACCCCTCCCTATAAATTCCCCTTTTAACCCCCGTCTTAGGCCTGTTTCTTTTGCTAGTTTAAATAATTTTAGAATTTAATAATACAGCTAGTTTTGTGCAGTAAGTTAGTTTACATCTAGATGGAATTGTTTGAGTGATGGACTAGGTCTGCAGTTACGCCAGACTACAGTCAAAGCTAGAAACTCTTTTGCTAATGAAAGACATCATCTTAAAAGTAGACCAAAAATGGTGAATAATGAGTTTTAAAGGTTTAAAGAAGAGTAGACAAAGAAGTACTTAGTAGTAGAAGTAGTGCACTTATCTACTACGTCATTTAGAAGCAACTCTGATAGATGCATGTCGTGTTACTTAACATATTGTGTCACAGCAGTAAGAAGAGGAAATGAACTTTTAGGAATAAAGCAGTAGAGAGCAACCAAATTTAAAACATCCCTCTTTGCAAACTGGCATGGACCTCCTACTATTTACAGTATGTCTGAAGTGAAGACGTGATGAGGCCTGCAAGCAAAATTTGGAACACAGTTGGCTCACTTAAGAAGAAATGAAAAATCCATTACAAACAACTTGATCTTTTTGTGTAAAAGTATTTCTGCTCAGGCATGAGCCTGAAAAGACACAGGGCGTCTATGACCAAGGGTAATTGTTTGCATTTATTGGCATTCACAATTAAAAGAGGTCCAAAAAAAAAAAAAAAAAAACTTGGAGAGCCTTCCCATTCCACCGCCAAGGAATGCGATAAATGCACATTGCAATTAGCTCAACCTGATAGTTAATTTCTTGGATGGAATGTCTTGGACAGCCGCCTCTCAAAACCCAAAGCTTGAACTCTGCCTCTCTTTAAGCAAACACACCTGACCTCTAAACTGGTTTCCTGGGGCAAGGATTAAACCTGCGACCCCTTGGCCTGACCCTGCTGTCTTGAGTTGCAGCCACCTTTGATGCCCTCCAGCCCCCTGTAGTACACATACGTATCAGGGAATACAAATTTGCAAGTTTCTTTACAAGTTTACAAATTTCACAAAGCATGCTAGTGTGATTAAAAAATGAAGCTCAGTTTAGATAAAGTATTAGGTAATGGCATGCAAATGCCGGGTGCTTGTATGATAAAACATGACTCATTCTAAAAGCACAACATTTTACACTCACTTGCACACCCAGTACACATAGGAGAATTGTAATTTCTTTTGTGACAGTTTTTATAGAGAGCTGTGATTTTTATGATGCTAAACTCTAAGCTACAGCCTTTCTAAACTCCTGAGGCTCTAAAGCCTGAGGGTCAGCGTTCTTGCTGCGTGGGAGAGTGCAGCTAATTCTGTAGTGGCCGTTGTCCAGACATAACACAGTGGCTCTTGAAATGCTCCAGGGGATTAGCCGATGGGCAGCTGAATCGCCGAAACCATCCTGCCAGTTTAACTTTCTGGCCCGTGGAGCTTCAACTGCCCCCATCCCCTCTACACTTCTACACAACAACTGTTCCCTCTCTACAACCTCTTCACACCCCTCACTTCCTGGACACACCTTCTCCCAATTGCTCTCATTACCAGTGTTTGATGTCTGGTGCAGCTTGCGCTTCCAGATGCCCCTGAG